>JAHWFP010123431.1:28334-40057 GCA_023313725.1 Lithobius niger | reverse complement strand
GCTGTGTGTATGGGGATACGAGCTCTAAGTCTTTTATCTAAACGGCGAAGCCGTTTTTTGTTCAGTCAATAGGGTGCTTACACTAAAGAAAATTTGTTTTGCCTTGTTTTGTAACTAGTCACGATGTTCACATGACGCGCATTCGAAAACAACTACCGCTCTGCGAATCTTAATGAGTTCTATAGTTTCTATCAGTTC
The DNA here is from genome assembly GCA_023313725.1 of Lithobius niger. Classification (NCBI taxonomy): domain Eukaryota; kingdom Metazoa; phylum Arthropoda; class Chilopoda; order Lithobiomorpha; family Lithobiidae; genus Lithobius; species Lithobius niger. Next base: position 39,859 of record JAHWFP010123431.1, on the reverse strand, counting down.
TATAGTTTTCGTTTCATAAACGATTCCACTATAGAACTTATCGATAAAGGGTTTTCACAGCCACGTTCTGCAACTCATTAAGATTCGCGGAGCGGTAGTTGTTTTCGAATACGCGTCATGTGAACGTCGTGACTAGTTACAAAACAAGGCGGTTTGTGTGCTTGAATCAAGCAAAAATACCTCTGCACACATCCTAAAAGCTCCCGGATCTAACATCATATGACCTTTTTTTAGGGGGAGTATGTAAAAGATAAGTTGTTCATCCCTCCCCTTCCAACCAACCAATATCTTGAGCAACGTGTGTGCCACCATTTTCTGTTATTAGAGACAAAGTTTAAGACCCGAAGCTTATATGCACTCTATCGCAACCATCAAACAAGTAAACAAACTTAATCTAAAGTAAGCATGTTATGAACGCAAAGGTCCGACCGTACAAAACACTAATAAGAAACTGTAGTCCAAAAACTTCAGATAAGATTTCCGAATCAACCCTAAGCATCAACCATAAGCATCAAACTGTGTCGAGGGGACAATAATTCAAGTAATTTATTGTCAGGTTGACGATATGGGACTTGCAAAACCGTGGAACAGCCCTAGTTTGGTGAAATACGGATGTTTTTTCGCCAACCTATTTAGAACAGCTTTCCGTCGAAGTGAGGTATGTGCCATTGTGTTTTTTTTTTGTGTGTTTTTTTTGTTGTTTTGTCACGCACAATTCGCTCTGAAGTAAAGTACGAGTACATCCCTGTTGTTGTAGTGTGGGTGAGTATCTCACGTGGGCGATCATGATGGTGCCATAACGCCGCCAGTTTGTATGTTGCTGCCACGTGTTGGGGCACACAGGTGGATGGTTCGTTTGGAAATGGTGGTAAGAATTACAACACTTTGTTTAAGTATTTCTGTCACTAAATTTTTGGGGTGTCTACGAGACGAAAAAATCAGGAAAAATTCAGGAAATTAGAAGGTACGTCAGGGAGTCAGGAAGATGGATGGTGAGTCAGGAATTTTCTCCGCCGGTACGATAGTATTTTCTCTTAAACAGGCTAATGTTGGGTAAACTAAAAATGTTTCATTCACAGTTGGGAAACACATAGACGGTACTGTTAATTTCTGTTCGGCTTTTTTTGTTTGTTAGGCCTAGTAGGGGATGTTAGGCATATAGCAGAGCAACCACGTGCTGTTTATCACGCACTTTTTACTGCATTTTGCGTTTAGAAGTGCTTCGTTCTCACATGGCAAAATAGTTAATACCAAGACCGATTCATAGCTGAATCTGTTAGCAGAACTTTTTTATTTTTTATATTTAGTTAATTTTGGGGGGGGGGGGATTAGATTAGGCCTACCATATTTGCACTCTTAGGGCGCGTTTATGCAGCGACTCGCCTTTGCATTCTCGCAGCTAGAACTCAATCGCGATGTCAAAGGTGACATTGCCATGGTAACAACGCTAAATGGATTAGCTAAATCCGACATCGTTTGAGTAAATACTTGCAGTCTTATAATCCGTATACCAATAATATAAAGAATTCTTCATGACGAAACAATTTTCCCAAACGCTTCTGAACTCACGTTGTTTGCTGTTTTCGTTGCGAGGTGGTAGACATAAAACCGCCGCCATGTTGGAATTTGAGGTGATTTCTAGCTTCTAGCTGCGAGAATGCAAAACCGAGTGGTTGCGTAAACGTGCCCTTACTGCGTGTCGCGAAAAATAGTTTTACATTATTTCGCGGTGGATTTGTGTATAAATCTGGCTTGACATGTGTTTACTTCTGTGGTTTCGGTGGAAAATGGGAAGGGGGGGGGGGGAGGTGGCATTGCCACTGCCCTTTTCGCAAAATGCTTTTTTGTTTAAAAAAAAAAGTCTTTTATGCCGACAGTTCTGGTGCGGCAGTGCCTAAAAGGGTCTGAAAGCCTAAAAGAGGCCTACAAATGCCTGAAAAGGGACAAAAGACTAAGAAAGGGGTAGAAAAGGTTAAAAAAAAGAGCGAAAAAAAACCCCAGAAAATGTGCCCACTAGATCTTAATGTGCCCTTTGACCAAAAAATGCCCCTGGTTCTTTTGTGGGTCTGTGCATGCCACTGTTAGTAAGATTCGTAGAGAGTTGACTATGCGACGAGTTGAAATAGGTATTCCGTCAAAACAGCGCGGAAACAACGGTGCACGACAAAACAGTGTGACGACATAACAGCGCAACGGCAATACAGCGCACGACACATCAGCACGCGACACGACAGCGTGACGACACAACAGCGCGTCGGCAATACAGCGCACGACACATCAGCACGCGACACGACAGCGTGACGACATAACAGCGCGACGGCAATACACCCCACGACACATCAGCACGCGACACGACAGCGTGACGACGTAACAGCGCGGCCACCAAATAGTTTGGATAAAACAGCGTGCGACAAAACAGCGTAAAAAAAGGGTTTAAAAACGATGGCCCAACGCCAACCCTTTCGAATGTGAATCCAGTAGCAGTCGCCACTTGGCCAGTAGACCATAGAAAGCACTCGTCATTTCACAATTTCTACTCGCACATACCAAATACACCTTGCACGATGCTTGGTAGGTAAATTTATGCATTTACGATATTGTACAATTTTTTTTTGAACCCCAGTATTAATAAAGAAAAAGCAGTTACGTAGCCTTTATAAATCTGAGCATAACCCCACAAACCGTTCATCTCTATCTTGTACGGTTCCCGAGATATCGCTCGTTGAGTGTCATTTTCTACTGTACTAGTCGCCATTTTGGCGAGTAAGGCTGAATTCCAAGTCGCCAACTGCTGATTTCCATTCGCCAAATGGCGAGTGGCGACCGAAATTGGAGAAGGTTGCCCAATGCGTGCACCAAATCTTATGGGGGGTGAGGAGGGGTTGATCCAGGGGACCCCGAACAACGTGAGCAGGTACAGCCCAGTGGTGAGATCGGTCGGATGCCAACCAACTGATGCCGCCTCAAATTCTAGACTGGCTAAGCCCCAGACTTTAAAAAGAAAGTTAAAAAGTCGTCTGTTGGTGAGAGGATATGTATAGTCTAGACAAATGTAAACACAACACCTTTAATTATTCATTACACACACCAGCGTTTAATTTTACAGGGCTAGCCGCATATCTATAGTACAAACAAAAACGTCAAGTGCACCGTAAAAAAAAATAAAGCATTATATGATTGAAGTTTCACTTTACCTGTTAAAAATGTACACGGATAAGGGTTCGTCTCCTGTCAATTATTTCCTTACCGCGATAAACTCAACGATAAGGGACTATTTTCTGCAGAATTTTTTCAACAACAGTACGTGCCTTGTTTGTTTATTTTTCCAAATTTACTCTTTCTGGCAGGATTATTTAGGTCTTTTGCTTTTCTGGTTTCAAGAATAACTATGTAGTTGTACTGCGGGCAGCACGATCGATCGCCTCGACCACGCCATCTTGCGTGGGAGGAGCAATTCCGATTCCCGATTGCTACAGCTGCTGAATGCTGACGCGTGTTTGTTGATGTTACTACTGCGTTTGGCTTCAATTTTTTAAGCAGTCCAATCCATTTAAACACTCGACCATAAAACGTGGCTGTGCCAAGTGCCACGCTTATGGGATTATTACGCGTCGATTTTGAGAATGCGATGGACAGAACGCCTGCGATGATGAACAATTTGCTCGACTGAAGGGAGCAGAAGATGCCTAATGTTGACGTGTTGGTGAGTTTCGCAGTAAACATTGAGTGGATGTTTATAACTGAGTTTTTAAACAATTTTTTTGTGGAATCTTTCTTCTAATCAGTTCCTCTTGAATCTGATACTCCGTAATTTCGTGGCGGTGGTTGTCATGGCAACCGTCGTATCGGTAAAGGGGCGACAGCCATGTTGACTAAAAGGTCGTTGTGCGAGTCGAACCCATACACGAACCACACCCCAAATATACAGACGCAACTTGTTGAACCCGTATGTTGGGACTGATTCAACCCGCCTAATTATGGGGGACTTAATTTTTGTGGCAAACATTTCAGCGTTTGCAATGCTTGTCCTTATTTAAGAGTGCAAAAACTCCGTTGGCTTCCGTTGTTTGTGACCGTAGTTTCTTCTTTTTCATTGTTTAAAAGGCTCGTCACAAATCCTATAAATTGTCCCGCGCATCGTCGTGGGGCAGATAACCCAGTCTGGGTTCGTGATCTCTGGAAAAAAAAGAACCCAGTTATGACAATTTGTTAGCCCTCCCCCCAATTTTTTGGTCGCCCCTCTCTTGTCCCCTCCCCCCCCCCCTCCCACCCATCAGGTCAAAATCAAACGTATAAACGAAGAAAATTGTGGTTACTTATTAAGAAAACTACATTAGTTTCGTCACAGCGAAAGGAAGGACTTGAGGTCGCATCAAAAGAGCCTTGTATACCTTTGGTCATAAAAAATGATCGTTTTCGCTATATATTGGGGCTTTAAACAATGCCATTCAACAATGCCTCTCTTTGCCATCAACAATGAAGAATTCCTTCCGCTTTCAGTGACGTATGTTCTTATTTACAACAATGAAAAAATGTGTAGTGTTGCTGGGCTACTTGAACGTCGAACAGTGCGATCATTTTTATGCCCAAATGTGTACTTACTTGGGAAGTGTAAAATCAGAATCTTTTTACACCTGAATTTAAAAATATTCCCCAAAAATGGGGTAGGAAACAGTTAAGAACATTGACTGTGAGAAATAGAATTGCAAGATTGTTGTTTTAATTTTTTTATTGGGGGGAACCGCAAAAGCAGAATATTTTTGGTCCTCCCCCCCCTGGCTAAAATTGCTGCCCCACTGCCGCCTCCCCAATAAAGTGATTCTAGCGCCGTCACTGCTTTTACACTAGCACCTTTCACACTTATACAAAAAGTAGTAGTTAAACAGTCGCGCGTAATCAACTTCACACTGAAAGCATTGTTTAAAAGTGGCAAGATAAGTAAAACCCTTTAAGATAAGTAATTAACGGAGCAAAAAACGGCTTCGCCTTTAGGAAAAAAACATTAGAGCTCGTATCCCCATACTCACAGCCGTGAAGGTACACAATAAAAACGGATTAGAGTTCACTCGAACGCAACGAACTATAATTTGAACTCCAATACCAGGGAACAAGGACTGTTTTTGATCAATGGTTATGTCAGTCAGAAAGAAAGCCGAGTTTATGTTTAAAAAGTTTAATGTTTCGGTGTTTAGCCGTGCACGCATAATTTGTGTATTATGCAGACTTTTTTTTATATTTGTCTGTGTTTGTTGTTTCATATATTAAGTCTGTTTCGTGTGAGTGGGTGTGTGTATTTTGTGTGCATTTATAATTTGTGAAACAAGCAGACTCCTAGTTAAGGCAGTTTTTTTTTGCCTGTGTTTGTGTTTGAAGATCGTCGGTTTGAGATGGTTATTTCAAGTTTGAGTAATTACGTGTTCATTTTGTGTGTGTATTTTTTATATTTCAATTTTGTAGCGTTTTGCTGTTTATGGCGTCTATTTTGTGTGTGTTTGTGAGTTTACTTTTTGCGAATTGGAGTTCAAATATAGTTCGTTGCGTTCGAGTGAACTCTAATCCGTTTTTATTCGTGCACCTTCACGGCTGTGAGACGTATGGGGATACGAGCTCTAATGTTTTTTTTCCTAAATGGCAAAGCCGTTTTTTGCTCCGTTAATTTGTTGGCTTTTTTCGCTTCCTTTTTGTTGTAATTGCTACGGTCTAGTCTGTCATGTGTCCACTGTCCACCGATTTTTGTTTTCGAAAAGACGGAATATTATAGAAATGAATATTTGTGTTCAGATTCCGCCCAAGGTTTGTCGCATGATTATTATTTGATGGCAACACATTAGCTTGTGTCTAATGACATAAAACATATATTTACAGGACAGTGCCAAATGAGTTCTACTATATAGTGATAAATAAGCGCGTATTTGAAAACTCCATTTTCAAATAAATTAACAATAAGACAGACGGACCACATGGCTAGCATGGCTTCCCTGGTAACCTGAAATTGAGGAACAACTGGCATGAATGCCCATTGGTTGAGAGGCAACTTTCATCGGTTAGGGTGAAAGCTATCCACTAACAATAGTTACAAGACTGACAGGAGATTTCAGCGGGAATCGTGTAGGAAAGTTGGAAATGCGTAGGAATAAAAAATAATTTGTTGCTTCGGCAACAAAGTGATTATTATAAACATTACTCATAAGTAGAAGTATTAAAAACAAATATTCGTAAACACAAATTCGCTTGTGTCAATGCATTCGCTTATATTCACAACACCCCTTCGGCAAACAAGGAAAATGAGAATTTGTCCTTTACCCAACTACGATAAATTTGTTTTTGTTATATTACTAATAAGTATAAATAAGCATTAAAAAGAAGCATTAGTAAGTATAAGTTTGCTTGCCTTCTAGCTCGATTCCGAAATATCCATTTAGAATTTTATTTGCGGCCGCGTCCAAATGCCATGCGCCCCAAAACTACCCTATACAATGGCTAATACTGTACACACGCACGCTAAACAACATACCCTCTCCCGCATGAACATTACCTACACCATGTGTGCCCCTTCCACTCACGAAATATAGCTTCAGACAATAACAAACCTTTTACAAACTTTCCTTGCTACATTGTTCGCAGAACTCACTAGTGGTTTTGCAATAGACTCTTTGGAACGGCGTGATCGACACTGTTGCACGCGCAATCGCACTGTCAAAAAATGTGTTTTTAAAGCGGCGCTCGTGATGAAGAGGTATTATAATGTATAATAACTGAAAACCTCGGGACAGTATAAAACAATGTGACATTGTTTTATAATGCCCTCAATTTTCGGTCATTAATCCTTTAAATGAATGGCGAATAAGTTGTGTGAGAAGTCTATTTGACTATTTTATTACGCAGGAGAGAGGTCCGTGACCATGCGACCTGCGGCTAGCCAAATGGACTACAACAACAAAATTACAATCATCACAAAGTAAAAAATACAATTACTACACTGCGTGAGCAGAAAACTACTGCACTACACTGCTGTATGGCGCACTTTATGAAAATCCCAACAAACACAATCAACATAGGTAGGCCAGACGAAACAGGGACAGGGAGCAGAGGTGGGGAATGACGGGCAGACAAAGACAACGACACTACAAGCCCGAATCTTGGATGCCTGAATGAATCGTGTTACCGCCAACGCTCGCTTGCGGGTGATAAGTGTTCCAGGGCGCAACACCGGAGATCGGCTTCAAGAACAACAATTGTTGGAACAAAGAGGGCAACATCTGGCTTGTAATCCTACAGTGTTTACACCACGTGTCGTTCCAACCACCGATCCAAAATGTTGTTGTTATTGAAGAACTTTGTCATTGTCACCCTTGCAGAAGCATTGTAGCTCTGTCTGTATTGAGGAGCTGTTGGACCCACTGGCCGTCCACTGTTTGGGATTCACCCTTTTGTCTTGCGGCCTGAGTCCCTTGATGGTCTAACGCGGTGCGAGGCGGGTCTTCTCTCGAGACTTCGCACCGACCATGTCCAGCTACAGGCGCACCTCTTTCAGGTTGGTAGGGCACGGACTCCTCTATGCAGGTGTGATGTGTCAGATGAAACGGTGGCTCATTTTCTGTTTGATTGTCCGCTTTGGATGGGACAGCGGCGCTTTGTCTCTCATGACAGGGATGATCCTTTGGCGGTGGTCCTGGGAGTCCCACCTCACCCTCAGAAGGGCAGGGTAAGGTATTTTAGAACATTGGGATTCTGCAAGGCAACAGGTCATTTTCAGTAGTAGGCGGTGCTTTTTCTGTTGTCTCACTTGTTGTTCCTCCCCTCTCCCCGCATTGCATGGTAATCAGGGCTAGCGCAGGGTATTGCTTTGTTGTGTTGTGTAGCAGTTGGGACACCGTGGTTTGGTGGACTTGCACAGTGACATTGGGTGTTACTTTTACAGTTACTTGTGCACAGTGAAGTTGGACGGTATTTGTGTTGGTTTCCTGGTGTGGTGTTGTGCGGTAACCATTTGGCTGCAGGACTGTGTACACAGTGGAGATAGTTTTCGGAGCGTTGTGGTTTGCCACGGCGATGATCTATAAGTGATGATGGAGAATGCACTGTACAGCTGCATATTATAAAAGGGCCTGTTTGCTGTGTTTGGTGTTGTCATGGAATGTATAGCGTAAGTTAGGTTAAGGTAACAGGGTGAGTGTATGGCTTCAAGGGCCTTTTGAATTCAAATACAAGCAACCTGAACCTGTAGAGGGTGCGTGGTTGCAGCCAGGGCTCTCGAATAAAATCGAATCGAATCGAATGATTGTTTCTCGATTACGATGGACTACTTTGGTCAACAAGGCAGATGAAAAATTTCCCTCTCCGGTTCGTTTCGTAAAAAGAAAGACATGCATTTGTACTGTGTGGCCATTTCCTGCATCCCGTATCGGTCTGGATCTTGTTGTGGTAGGCCCTCTTGCGTGCTCCGCTGACCTGTGAAGGTGACACTACTGCTGACTACTGCTGACCTGAAGGCGACACTACTGCTGACCTGTGAAGGCGACACTACTGCTATGAAGGTGACACTACTAGTATCGTAGATTGAATTGATGCCTATGGTTGGCGGGGTTTCTGGGGCGGGGCTTGTACCAGTAGCGCTCTACTGGCAGCTACTTGTATCTGGTAGGTAGGACAGAGGATGCCTTGCCTGGTAGTGTCTCCTATGCCAGGAAGTGTGATAGGTGTGTACCCATGGGTCCGTGCCGGCGGCTGCTTGTATCTGGTAGGTAGGTTGGATTGATACCTGCAGCAACTGAAAGTCTGCCGAGTCAGGAAGTATGATGGGTCTGTGTCCGTAGTACTATATACTGGTGGCTGCTGGTCGGTGTGTGGGCTGGTGGTGGGCTTGTGGTCGAGGGATGGCGGATGGTGATATTATAATGGAAGATGGAAGTAGACAGTGGCTGGTGGAAGTGGATGACGATGGATGGATGGGTGTTGATGGGGTTGACGGATAGAAAGCTATCGAAAATTCGCAAAATAATTTTGAAAATAATTTTACGTAATAACTCAGTCTCAAGCAATAACATTGCTGTGCAATAGCGTTGCTCAAACAAAAAATATTGTTTATTTCCATGCAAACTAGGCTCCACCTTCAGCGCTAAGCTAAAGGTGCTTAGTGTTACTAGTGACTCCAATTCAATACATAACTAGAGAATTTTCATTCCGCCATTCCTTTTATCTGGGTAAGGTGGGGAAAAAATGCGCCTACATTCGGACAATCTGACAGGGGGTCTCCATTATTCTTGTGCTTAGTTGCCAAAAGTGGGGATTACAGGAAAATTATGGTAGTATGGTGTGGCATTGCCTTATCGTCCTTTGTTGGCACGGACTATGCTAGAATCACTTGACTGTTGAGGCAGCGTTGGGCATCAAGCAATTTTAGCCAGGGGGCGAACTGAAAAATTCTACTTTTGTGGTTCTCCCCCCCCCCCCCCCCCAAAAAAAAAATAAAATTAAGAATAACACCTTTGAAATTCTCTTTCTCACACCCAACGTTCTTAACTGTTTCCTACCTCATTTTCTTGCAACATTTTTATATCCAGCTGAAAAAACTTAGATGTGACCTCAGGTACTTCCTGTCGCTGTGAACGAAACTAACATAGTTTTTTTTAATAATAATAATAATAATAATAATAATAATAATAATAATAATAATTATAATAAAAAGAGAAGCTGATGAAAGCAAAGCTTATTGTACCAGCTGAGCACAATCTCGTCGTAACGTTTTTTCCACAGGCTCACAGTTGTAGAGTCAGTTACTTTTTGAGGTAGATTGTTCCAAGCCGTAATAGCACGGACAGTGAAGCAGGAGCTACCAACAGTTGTTAAATAGGATGGTTTGTAAAGTTTCATAGTGTGCCCACGGGTACATTTAAAAAGAGAAAAGTTAAAATATTCGTTGCAAGGTAGGCCGATGAGTTTTTTCAGCACTTGATATATGAGGAGGAGATCACCTCTCAGTCTACGATCTTGCAGTGTCGGGAGATTGAGTTGTTTAAGTCGATCTTCATAAGTCAGATGTTTAAATCCTTGTATGTGCCGAGTAACCATTCTCTGTACTTTTTCAATTTTTTGTTTGTCGCCTTCATAATAGGGGGACCAAGACTGCAATATTCAAGTTTGGGGCGAATGAAGGTAGTATAAAGTTTCTTTACGATTTCAGGAGTCCAGAGAGAAAAATTTGACCGGTGGAGAAAATACGTCCTGCGAGCAGAGTCAGTAACATGAATAGTTTGCAGGTGAAATTTGAGTTGGTCGTCAACAATAACACCAAGGTCTTTGATCAAATCAACACGTTTAATGGCCTCACTGGCAATGGTGTAATCAAAGTCAACAGCGTATTTGCCTCCAATCCTCAGGAGGAAACATTTGGATGGGTGGAAGGAAAGGCCATTGTTTTCTGCCCATTTTTCCAATTTATAAATATCTTGTTGTATGGTGTTACAGGATTCGATAGTATCAGCTCTACCATAAATTATGGCATCGTCTGCATAAAGTAAGATGTTAGACAGAAGACCTTCTGGCATGTCCTCAATGAATTTCTCGAAAAGCCAAGCGCTTAAAGTACCACCTTGTGGAATGCCAACACTTTTCATTTTCCTCCACGTAGAAAAGTTACCTCTGAAGACAGCTCTCTGATATCTGTTACTGACATAGTCGCAGATCCAATTTAAAAACCAAGGATTAATTTTGCGGTGTTTAAGTTTTTCAAGCATAACATCGTAGGGGACAGACCCAAAGGCGTTTTTAATATCAGTGTAAATAATATCTGTGGGTATCCTTTTATCCAAGTTTTTTTTCCCAGTCAGTAATGCCTTTGATGAGATTAGTGTTACACGACTTGCCTTTGATGAAACCGTTCTGGGCTTGGTTGTTCGGGCCATCTTTAAGTTCATTTTCGATAGTTAGATATGAGTCTTTCAAAAATCGTGGCAATGATCGAGAGAAGACAAATTGGCCTATAGTTGCTGATTTCGAGGTGGCAGCCTTTCTTGTGAACAGGTGTGATGTCAGCATACTTCCAAGCTGTAGGAGATTAACCAGTGTCAATGACAGTTTGAAAAATAATAGTTATAGGTTTTGTTAAAGAGGAAGCACAGTTTTTTTTTAAATGTGAGATGGATGCCATCAGGACCTTGAGCTTTTCCCTGGTTGTGATTTTTAATGGCATTGTGAACTACAGGCTCATGAATGATTACTCTAGTGCTCTGAACAGGTGTTTGTAAGAACAAATCATAATTTGTGTATGGAACAGTGTCAGGCTGACTGAAAAATGTTCCAAAAATATCAGAGATTTTTTTAGGATCGGAAGTGATAATATTGTTATCTCTAATGCAAGTAATCGTGTCTTTTTTCTTACAGTTAGCATACTTGTAAAAGACCTTTGGATCATCGACAAACTTCTGAATTAATTTAGATTCATAATCCTTTTTAGCAATTCTGATATCATTTGTTGTTTCATTTCTGCACTGGTTATACCTGGAACGATTTTCGTCTGTTTGGTT
>JAHWFP010123431.1:0-27934 GCA_023313725.1 Lithobius niger | reverse complement strand
TCATTTCTGCACTGGTTATACCTGGAACGATTTTCGTCTGTTTGGTTGTTTTTCCAGGCAATCCATAGCCTGTTTCTGCATTTCATTTTTTGCACAAGATTTTTTTTTAACCAGGCAGGCTTTTGACGTGTATTAGTTTTACGTTCAGGAACAAAAGTTTGAATGCATTTGGTAATATTATAATAAAAAATAGACCATTGGATTTCAGCATCCTCGGGGCCAAGAAGGTCCTCCCAGTCGACATTGTCGAAGACGCTGTTAATAAGATCGTAATCGGCTTTGAGAAAATCTCTTTTTTTTTAGCACAACAAGGATTAGAGTTATTAATGCACATAATGTGACAAGCAATGCCAAAGTGGTCACTCGTACCAAGCGCATCAATGGTGGCACTCCAATCGAAAATACTGACGTTGTTGGTAAGAAGAAGGTCAAGAGTAGATAGATGGCTACTGATTAGGACGCACTCTGGTATATTTTTTAATTAACTGAAAGTAAGATTAAAATCGGATAAAAGATCCATAAAATGTTTTGAGGGAGCATCGTGAGCACAAGGGTAGGTAGAGATCCAGTCAATGTCTGGATAGTTAAAATCGCCGACAATAATAAGAGTATTATTAGTATGTTTCTTGATTCCTTGAGCAAGATTTTCTTGGAAACTATAATCATTTGCTCCTTGAATTTTAGTGGTTTTGTAGCAGCAGCCAATAGTAATTGTTTCGTTACTGTGAACAGCAATATTGATCCAGATCAATTCCCAGGTACCGAGTGGACAATTAGTGTGCGAAATTTTGAAACTGGAGAGATAATTTTTCACGTAAACAATGACACCTCCACCTCCTTTACCGGTGCGGTCACATGTATACATAGTGTAGCCCTGGATTTAATTTGCATGTCCATGATCTCATCGTGCAGAAAGGTCTCCGCAATGGCGACAACATCGTACTCAAAGGAAGCAACAGTGGCACGAAGTTCGGCAATTTTATCGGGTAGCCTGTTAGCATTCCAGAAAACACACTTCAGTTGGTTAACACCAAGAATTCATAGGGTTTGGGAGGAGAATTTGTAACTTTAAAAAGTGCCTATTGAAACACGTTAGATTCGTCCCCATTAGTTCAGTCCGAGTTTTCAGAGGGCGCCACGTGTTCTATCTGGTAATTTTTGCTCATTTTTCAGCCCAAATCTAAAGTAAACTAAATTACAACTAACCTAGGGTAAATAATAATTAAATATAAGCTAGTTTCGTTTAGTTTGGTTTAATTTTAGGCTAAAAACTGAGTAGAAATTCCCACATAAAACACGTGGCGCCCTCTATAAACTAAGATTGAACTAATGTGCGTGTATCTAAGACGTTTCAGTATGGGTCTCAGTCACAAATTCTCCTCCCCAACCCTATAAATTCTTGTTAACACTTATCTCAGGATTTTTTGGGGGGGATGGGTTAGGCCGGGGCAGATTCTTGAATTGTAGTAGTAGATTGTGGCCCTCCTCCACTCTTTTGTGATCTTTCACGTTTGGGTAGACCGTAAAAAGGTAAAACTATTATTCCTTCATCCCAGTTATTGGAATTTAGTAAGTCCTCGTAGTTAATTTCGTCTGTCTCGATACAAAATGAAGAGTTAAGTAGGATACTTCGTCTTTAATTTAATGCAATTTAGTGAAAAACCACTTGATGTTTCAAGAAGTGTCTTCAGAGAAGATGAATCCATTGTAGGGTCAAGCCTACTAATAAAAAGTCTTTTGACTTTATTAAAATGAGGGGGAATGGCTTTCAGAAGCCCAGATTTCGAGGTTCCGATAATTGGCGGGTGACGTCGTTTTTGATTACCAGTGTTATTATTAGACATTTTATCGTAACTGTCAGCATCGCCAGTCCGTATCGCTTACTTAGTTTTGTTATTGGTAGCAGTAGCATAGGTTTGTTGGCTCTTTTGATCAGAAATAATATTTTCAGTTCGTTTGATAAGTTGACCGGCTGGAGCGTCAGTGCAATTTGCGGTATCAACGGATACGCTATTGTTTTGGTCACGAGCTTTAGACGGTACCGCGTAATTTGTCTGATTTTTTTTCTTTTTGGTATTCTTCTTTTTATTGTTCACAACAACAGTATAGTCGTTTCCGTTGTTGACGGGGATGTCATCATTATCAGAAGTACAGTGTCAGTCTGGCTCAGCGGTAGGACCTAGGCCTTTGGTTCCAAAGGTCCTGGGTTCGATTCCCCGCTCAGGCAGTTTGACATATAAGTCCAAAAGGCAACGTAAGTAGGTTTGCATCTGTATTTAGTTATTTCTTGTGAGCCTTTGGCTTTCCCGTCTTTAATTATTTCCCAACGTGTTTAAAACAGGTTGTCGCTCAACTTCGCGCTTGTTCTGTAAAGCAGATACGTTTGTATCAAATTCTAAACTTAGCTTTTCGATCACAAGCTTTAACCTAGCCTCAGCTAACTCAAGATCATTTTGATAAACAATTTTTTTTTTGCATTTTAAACTCTCGGCACATTTACGACAAATGCACCAGGTGTTACACAATTCAAATTTGTCTTCGTATGTATCGTCTTTATTAATCAGCTTTGTTTTTAGGTTCACTTGTATGCGCTCGTAGCATCTTACACATTTCGTGGGAATCACAATAGTACCCGTTTGAACGATCTCTGGGATTTGATATGGGAATTCCGTGGTGAAGTAATTTTTACGTTACTCGTTAGAGACGACATCAGCTTATTTCTCATTTGCAGTACGTTGTAACGGGGTTTTGAGGAACTTGGTAGTAGAACCGTCGTGGGCACTCAAAATATCACTATGTGCAGGATTATTAATGCTAGTCAGTTGCTTACTTGCTGTTTCGGTGGAATTGCTTTGATTTACATTGTTATTAGGAAGGGATGTAGCTACGTTCGCAGTTTCTTCGTTTTCATCGTTGTCAGGATGTTGATCACTATCAGGGTGAGTGCCGTTTTTCACGGTAGACTCGCCCGAGTTTAGAGATTCGTCACACATTCCACACGTCCAGGTTGCTTTACGAGCACCCATTTTACTAAATTTAGTAGCACCAATGTTCACACACGATGTGTGATAGTATTTGCCACAGCTATCATCAGTACAGCGGATTATTTCTTTAACTTTCTGGAGCTGCTCATTACACCTGCCGCATATCTCGGCCATCTTGTGGTAATGGTGGTACCTCTTCCACTTAACATCTGCCGCCGGGGAATTTGGGTGGGTGGATGCCCCGTGGATCGTCTCTTTCTATTTCTATTTCTACCTTCACGTACAAGCAATAAAGAATTTTCATCGTGTATACGTTTGATTTTAATCTGATGGATGGGTGGGGGGGGATGCTAGGGGATGGGTGTGCGTCCAGCTGAAAAAACTTGATGTGACCTCAAGTACTTCCTGTCGCTGTGAAAGAAATTAACGTAGTTTTCTTAATACGTAATCAGAATTTCCTTCGTTTCCCCCCTCCACCCCGCCCCCCCCCCCCCCCCCCCCCCCCCCCCGACCCTTAGCATCTTCCCTGAATGTTGGAAAGAAAATGTCTGTCTAGTTTTTTTAATAAAAATATTCGTATGTTTTTTGGCAGTTGAAAGAACTTTTAATTTTTTAAAATTTTGTTTATTTCCAGATAGACTTGGCTCCACCTCCCCGCATTTATGATGTTTTGCCTGTGCCGTGCCTTGCGACGTGCGAGTATTTCCAGAATACATCACTTTCGACTAGCAGCAGTAGTTTCATTTGTGCTTTTGTGCCCTTTATTGTTTCTCTATGGAGAAGACTTACTCTGGCCAAAACAAGCTTTGGCTTTTCGATACTTCACTTACCCCTTGGAAGATAATGTCTCAAAATGTGTATCTCAGTTGATGGCTGGTGTGAAGCCGGATCTCCATCCCATAAACATCTACAACACTTCATTTCTTATCAGTAATGCAACAAAGTGTTTAAATAGTAAAGGGCAAAAGGAAAATGTTGAACTTCTTTTAATTGTGAAATCGGCTGTGAAGAATTTTGACCATCGCAGTGCCATCCGCGAAACATGGGGTTGCGAACTGTGTGTTCCGAACGTCGCCATTCGCCGCGTCTTCAATTTAGGACTCGTTGCGGATGACGCCCTTCTTCAACATGAGGTGGAAAATGAACATCGTCTTCACGGTGACATTGTACAGAGTGATTTTTGGGATACGTATTACAACAATACTATTAAAACAATGACGGGTTTCCGCTGGGCAGTCGAGAACTGTCCCAACGCTAGGTTCATCTTGTTTGTGGACGACGATATGTATGTTTCTGTGAAGAATGTTCTGCGGTTTAGTAAAAATCCCTGCAACTACACCAACGAACCAATAAGGGGAAACTTCCCAAAAACCCTTAACGTTGCCTTAGAACTACCTAAATGGCGGGATAATCGACATTGTGCTGCCAATGAGACGCATTCAGACCTTTTTGCCGGGTACGGGAAATTCAGTGATATACCATTTCGAAATAGAAATTCACGATGGTATGTCTCGATGTCAGAGTATCCCTTTGATGTATTTCCTCCATACGTGCCTGCTGGAGGGTTTGTTCTTTCTTCTTCAGCGCTTCAGAAAATGTATTTCACGAGCATGTACACTCAGCATTTTCGTCTCGATGACATTTTCGTTGGATTGGTGGCTTACAAAGCTGGTATAAGGCCTTTTCATAATCACAACTTCCAGTTTTGGGGTAAACCAACGAACTACCAAAATGTCATACTTGTGCACGAATTAAAGTCCTCAGATTTATTAGAGGTTTGGAAGAAACACTACACGTTACAGCAGACATAGTTTTACTCTATTGTGTGGTTGTTGTAATATACTACGTAACACAATTCATAACTAGACGATCGGAAACAGGCGTAATAAAGCATTTGACGATTTTTTTAAGCAAGTTCTTTTGTGGAAGTATGTTTTTGTTGAGGGTGGTCCTAGCTACGCTTAAATTCAAGCTGCTCGCACCCGTAGAGATCTGTAGACAATCTGTTTCGCCCTTGTTTGGACTCGTCAGTAGAGAATACTCTGTGGATGAGAGCAGAGTACCTTGCAAGTGTATTATTAACGAGCTCAAAACCATACAAGCATTAGTTTCTGATTTTTAACTTACTGAAGCCAGTATGGTTTTGAACTTGTTTACTAGCTAGGCTTATACAAGATGGCTCGTCAGTAGAGGATACTCTGTGAATAGGGCATACGCACCTTGCTGGTGTATTACTAACAAGCTCAAAACCATACAACTAGTAGTTTCTGCTTTTTAACTTGCTGATGCCAGTATCGTTTTGAGCTTAACTAGCTAGGCTTATAAGATGGCTCGTCAGTAGAGAATACTCTGTGGATGTGCGCATAGTACCTTGCTGATGTATTATTAACAAGCTCTAAACCATACAAGCAGTAGTTTCTGCTTTTTAACTTGCTGAAGCCAGTATGGTTTTGAGCTTGTTAACTAGCTAGGCTTACAAGATGGCTCGTCAGTAGAGAATACTCTGTGGATGAGAGATAGGTACCTTGCTGGTGTATTATAAACAAGCTCAAACCCATACAAGCAGTAGTTTCTGCTTTTTAACTTGCTGAAACCAGTATGGTTTTGAGCTTGTTAATTTGCTACACTTACGAGATGGAATGCTAAATAAGCTTGATTAACGATAAATAAATACAGATGCAAACATTTTCCAACTCCTTTTTGGCGTAAATTTTCAAGACTGCCTATACCAGGGAATTGAGCTTTCCACCCTAGAAATGTTTTGCAGTTTAGTAAAAATCGCTGGGATTACCTCCAACGAGCCAACAAGGGTTGGAGCATGTTTCAGGGAGACAAAAAGTAGGAAATAATGAATTTTTAACTTCATAAATAAGAAAAAAATACGATTTTTTTTATAGAAAGTATTTAAATTAAGTAATTATTAACTGATGTGTTTTTATTTATTTTCTGTTTAAATAGAAAATATAAGTAAACAATGCAACAATTAATTTATTAGTAAACCAACTTCGACTCTCCTAAATATGCTGGCACTAACGGATTATCAGATTCCCGTTATCCATTCTGGAGGCAGATTTTGATATTTTTAGCTATTTCTCATTTTTTTAGCAGTACTTTAGCAGTATTATAAGCATAGCTTATTAAACATCGAAAAACCTTACTCTTTGAATTATCACGTCAGCAATAAGCGAAGCCATTGTGTTTACAATGAAAATTTTGCCGATTTTGTTACTGTTTGACTCTGAGGGCTTAGGGCTTGAACATTTTCTCTCAAAGGAGGAGGGTTCTATTTCCCTGTTACACAGTTTGACATACAAGGCCCAAAGACAACGGTAATTACAGTTGTATAATTTAAACTACAGCTGTACTTGGAGAGAAACAGCATAATTCTTCGAAACCCCAATCCCAAACCTTCCCCATTTTGGTTAAAATATAATTTGTTTGTACCTGGAATGTAAAACTCGCCTTGCCTTTTCTAGAAATTCAGCATTTAGTGATGTGCAGTTTTAAACTGTGCATAATTTTTTGATGGGTATCGGCTAGTTAGAAATAATAACAAAATTATCTGCTGATCGTATAGTTTAAAACGTACGGTTTCAAATAGGCCTAAGGTGAAGATGGTATTGCGTAGTAAACAACCTTTGGATTTAGAACAGCAAAATTGTGAAAAAAAATACATTCATTTGTCGTTATAATTAAAGAATGCCTGAAAGTGAAAAAACACATTGTGGTAGAAATCATTTTGTGAGGAATTAAGTGCCCACGAATTCATAAAATAAACAAGGGGCTACAGCGACTATCTAGTCGCATTGGTCTTCTGTACAGATCGTCCACTTCCAATCATGTTGAGGCGCACACCTCTATCATGCACTACAACTGCTATCTCTATTATATAATCTAAAAACAGTAACCATCAGAATTGCCCGTTACAAATATGTTAACTTTTAAGTTTATTTTACGTTTTAGGCATAATTGTCAGCGTTTAGGCCTAATTTACAACTTTAATTTCGTAAGTAGCAACTAACGGAGATTTGGATTGTATACAGTAAGCCTATTCATTTTTGCAACACGGTATGCCTCCGCGCACACAGTTACAGTGTTACAACGTAATGCGCAACGTAGCCTAATATAGATCAGTGGTAGTAGGGAAGGACAGGAGAAAATGCATCAGCGACTCGTAGCAACTATTGACGTTGCCATGGTAACGTGAATTTATATCTAATTTTCATTTTTTAGGCCTAATTTTTTAACGGCAGTTTTGGTTTCGTAAGTAGCGGAGAGGCCTAATGGAGAATTTGGTTCGATCGTAAGCCTATTCATTCATGCAACAATGCGACAAGACTCTTTTAAACGAAGCTAAAATGTTTTGGTTTTTACGGCTGCGTTAACACAAATCTTTAGCATTTCAATTCGACGATGAAATGTTATTATTTAATTTAATTACGTCGAAGAAGTCTTTTAGCTATAAGGAGGCAACGATGTTTTAATTTGCCATGTTATTTAACTAACTTTTGACACTGAATGGAACGTTATAAACAGTGGTCGTCAATTTCTGGTACCGTTGCAAAGTTGAAAAAAGCGACGGACGGACGGACAAAGTCGTTGCAATAGTCTTCTCAGCTGGTACGGCTGTACAGAAGACTAAAACGATGATTTAATTCTCGGCTACCAAATAAATAATTTGAGGCCTTGTTCACCAATATAGAAACAACAACGCAGCAATGAGAACGATACAAAACTATTTACAGTAAAAAATGGTGTGAGCCACAGTTGGAACCTGCATATAAAAGATTAAAACGGACAAGACTAAAATTAGGGGTGGATTGGATAGGATTTTATTTCACTGAAGTCCGTGTACTTGGCTATTAGCCCCAGCAACACATATCCCGCAATAGCCTTGCACAAGATCGAGAAATTTGGTGGCTGAGACTGGGTCAGCCATCTTGTGAAGAGACGTCACCTAACCATGCTTAGATGGAAGTGAACAAAAATGTGACCCATTTTTCCGTGTGGGTGAGATTTTTTACAGTACAGTATTCATAACTCTGGTTGTAGAAGTCATTCAGAAGATGATGTTACCCACAGAGTAGTTATGCACGTCACCTCCACCAGACATAGGGCCGAGTGATGTCAGCAGCACTCGTATAGCTCATTTGGAACCAAAAGAAAAAATCACATTTGATTCGGAATCTTATAGCATTGCCGCAAATTAAACTAAGAGTTATGAATACTTTAAAAAATTCACCCGTACGAAAAAATGGGTAACATTTTATCGTTCACTTCCATTTCATCAAGTTTAGGTGATGTCTTGATTTCACATGATGGCCAAGCTAGTTGTCATGGCACCCAGTAAGTATAAGGAAACAGGTTTTAGTGTTTTCCTTTTTAACCTTTTGCGCGTAATTATGACTTGTAGTTAAAGCCGTTTTTTATTGTAAATTGCTTTGTATCATTCTCATTGCTTTGTTGTTTTATGGAGGCCATGGAGAACAAAGCCCCAACGAGAATTAAACCAGCATTTTGTATGAACATGGAGGTTTTTGTCGGTCAGGGGAAAGCTTCCAAGAGAAACACGAAAGCACAATGTTTAAGGGTCACAACTAGACTTTTATGTTGGAATTGTATGTTGGATTTTTATGTTTGAAGTTCAACAATATATCGCCACAGGTGTAGATGCGCCAGACATGTTTTTTGAGTACACTTGGGGAAAAGAGTAAGAAAATAAAGGCTGTATCCAAAAAAGTAAGAAAATAATGCATGTTTCCAAATAAGCAAGAAAATAAAGAATGTTTCCAAAAAAAATAAGAAAATAATGCACGTTTCCAAAAAGTAGAAAAATAAGAAATGTCTCCAAAAAAGTAAGAAAGTAAACAATGTTTCCAAAAACGTAAGAAAATAAAGAATATTTCCAAAAAAATAAGAAATGTTTCCAAAAAAGTAAGAAAACAAAGAATGTTTCCAAAGAAGAAAATAATGCATGTTTCCAAAAAGTAGGAAAAAAAGGAATATTTCCAAATAAAAGTAAGAAAATAAGGAATGTTTCCAAAAAAAATTCATTTTTTGTTCACTAATGGAATCGTAATAGGCATTTTAAGTACTCGTACAGAGAGAGAGAGCAATTGAAGATATAACAGAAAGAATTCGATATTTTCCATTTTTGGTGTTAATATTCTACTGCTATAGGAACAGTTGGCAAAGAGCTATGTGCACCTAGGTAATATGGATACGTAGATGTTTTTAATTACAGTAACCAAAAGAACCAACGTTCGATTCCCAAAAGTTAAGGAAAAAAACCACATCTGAAAAAAATGAGAGTTGTTTAGACGGTCGTTATTCGCTCATTTGCCCACAACGGTGTCTAGTTGCAAAAAATGGTACCAAAAATAAAAACCAAATTCTTTCTTACTAAACATTAATGAAAGTTAGAAATCCCACCCATTTTGAAAAACGCATTCGTATTCCTAATATTTCACCAGCTTACGACGCGGCTTCTTCAGGCTTACTTTAAAAGACGATGAGTTGGCGAAGGGTGAATGCAAAGTGGTTGAATTGCTTGAAGGCCAGAAGCTAAATAAAGAAAGAAATCACAAGGTAAAGGGTAAATGAAGCAAGCAGTCGGCATTAAGGACTGGCCTTGTGTGGAGGCCAAGAAGCAAAGTTGCTTTCCCTCCTTGTATGTATGTTTGTGATCTTTAGGTTACCACTGAGAAAGATTGAATAGCTACTTAGATCGGCTGGAGCCTGTAGCCAGTACCCGCCCCGGTAGCGCAGTGGTTAGAGCGCCTGGCTAGTAAACGGGATGTCCTGGGTTCGAGTCCCAGTCGGGGCAGTAGTCTTTTCTTTATTTCTCAGACTATTGTATTGTGTATCCTCACAAGGCCAGTCTTTAATGCAGACTGCTTGATTCATTGGCCAGAAGCTGTTGATTGTGCCTGATGCGGAAATGACGGGTAAGCAAACGTGACTGTATTGGAGCAATATGGCCACTGAAAGCGAAAGCCATTGATGCGATTACTTTCTTTTGTTGCCGCTTTTTGTCAGTCGAGGATGACACTTTCGCTACAAAGAATGCCAATACTCCTTCCCTTGCAACACTTTCTGGAAACACGAACGTGTCGCTTTTTTTTTCCAAGCGCAGAGAAATAGCTTCATTGTGGTTGAGTGATAACTTCAAAAACTATTTAAAAATACTTCTACAGATAATAAAAATTTGTCACGCATGTCTACGTAAAAATGTTAATTATTATTTTGAAAATTGCCACTAGCTGCCAATAGATGTCGCTACTCACCAATCAAAGATGCGATGTGTTTAACCAATTCTCGAATAGACCTCGAAGAAATGAGCCAGTCGAAGTGGCCATTTTGTCTACCCCCGTAATATTGTTGTGGATCGGGGCGGATAGTTTACCAGCCATGGTAAGAGTCTTCCAAAACCACCAAGTTTAAACGTGTTCTTCTGGTGACAGTTTGGTACCTTTAATGTACAGAAAGCCAGAAGATTGAGCAGAGCGTTCCAAAAGTGTCAGATGAGCAATATTGAGTACACCCTTTGATACGACCGATGGATTCCATCTGGCGTAATGCAGTAAATTAACTCAATCACGTGCAGAACGAGGAAGAGCGCGCTGACAGTGAGGTCTTTTTTTGCCGAGTTCTGTTGGTGGATTTGGAAGGGAAGCTACTAACGGCTGACGTAGCAACAAATAGCATGCGTGATGGGCCAAACCTCTCTATAAGGACGAGTTCGCCTTGTTGGTGTTCTAGGCGTTGTGGTACCCAACGAGATTATTTTGCAGGTGAAGAAGATTGTACAGCAAATGTTTTCTTCCTGATAAAGCAAAGACCCGCAAACATCATACTCACCGCTGGCATAATCAAGGATGGGGCGAACAAAGACTTTAAAGGCCCATGCCTTTCTTTGTACATATCCGGAAATGCAGCGGTGATCCGTAATAGCCAACCTACGAAAGACCTTTGCCGAAATACAAAGGCAATGCATGGAGTATGATTGAAGTAAGGCATATCCCTCATCGCTCACCTCAGAAACCATGGGTAAAGGCTGGTGGCTTAGAAAATATGGAGTGGGTGCCCTCCGGACTGCCGGTATGAAAAGACTGATACTTTATGACAGACACTGATAATTACCGTCTAACACTACACTCTAACTCAAGCAACTGAATCACTGAACATGCCAGAGTCCAAAGTGCGACCAAGCAGTGCTTCAGGCCCACCCTGCTTTTGAACCGCCATCTTGTAATGACGTCATACATTACAAGATGGCGGTTCTATGGGAACAACCTCTGCTTTCATCATTTCATTTTTTTTTGTATGTTTGTTTTTATATTGTGACCAAGACAGGTAATTGTTGTCGAAAATTAAAGTGATTCGTTAACTGTTTGTTGTTTGCGGATCTTCGCTTCATCAGGGTGCGTGCGTTTCTTGATATCAAGGGACTGTAATATTCGATCGAGTGAATGAAGCCAACGAGGTCCATTTTAACTCGATATTTTTGGCACATTGTTCTTCTCTATTCCGCAGTAACGGCCAAAACGCATCAATGATTTTGAGTGAAATTAGGTAGGGATATTCTTTGAAATAAGGCTGAACGACGTACGTACTTAAGAATTCTTCACCTGTTGTAAAAAATCCATAATGGCGGACAAAACTATCGTTCAAAAAAGGGGGTTTAACTTATATCTTCTAAACAGATAGGTAGATAAATACGTTTATTTCACTTTCACAATATACATAGGCATAGTATAAAAATGTTTACCTGTTGAAAAATAATCCATAATGGCTGACAAAAATATCGTTAAAAAAAGGGTGAACTTATATCTTCTAACCAGATAGGTAAATAAAAACGTTTATTTCACTTTCATAATATACATATAGGCATAGTATAAAACTGTTTACCTGTTGAAAAAATCTGGAATGGCGGACAAAAATATCGTTCAAAAAAGGGTGAAGTTATATCTTCTAACCAGATAGGTAAATAAAACGTTTATTTCACTTTCATAATATACATAGGCATAGTATAAAACTGTTTACCTGTTGCAAAAAAATCCATAATGGCGGATAAAAGTATCGTTCAAAAAGGATGTTCTACTTATATATCTTCTCAACAGATCGGTAGATTTATACGTTTATTTCACTCTCATAATATAAATTACATTAGCAAATTTAAAACTTTTTCTCTGTTGCAAAAAATCAATAATGGTGGACAAAAATATCGTTATAAAAAGGGTGTTTAACTTATACCTTCTAGTTTTTATTCCACTTTCACAATATACATTGACAGTATGTTTGCAAGAGTGATGTGTCGTGGGGGAAACTCTAGCAATACAGAACCATTTAGTAAAATCAATTAGGTCCAACAGGTAACAATTCCTGTATGAAGAAAAAGGTACGTAGTCTAGAATGAAAACACACACAAAAAAGAAAGTAACCCTGTTATGGGTTACTGGTTTTGTCTGTGTGAGTGTAGGCCGTTTCGAAGGCTAGACAGGTTGAATGAAATTTTTTTGAGACGTGGACACTTCCTTGAGCCAACTCGATGCCTGAAGACGCTTGCTTCTGCCTTGTATATTGTGTAATAAGCAAGCGAAAATCGCATTATTTGTAATTCACTGTTTTACTATTTTTTCTTTTTGTTTATTTTTACGTTTTTGCACTTTAAAACTTGCATCGGCGCAGTCCAGTATGATTTTGCATTTTTTTTTTAACTGCTACTAGCCTCTCCACCTAACCACGTCAAGGTTGCAGTATTCAGAGAGGTGGAATGAGAAGTGGACACTTCCTTGAAGCCAACTCGATGTCTGAAAACGCTTGCTTCTGCCTTGTATATTGTGTAATAAGCAAGCGAAAATCGCATTATTTGTTCTTTATTAGTATCTGATTTTCGCTATTGTACAATGCAAGCGTTAGTCTCGTTATTTGTTCTTTAGTGTCTGATTTTCGCTATTGTACAATGCAAGTGTAAGTCTCATTATTTTTTCGACTTCATTGTCTGGTTTTCGCTATTTTACATTGCAAGTGTAAGTCTCCTTATGTTCTTTAGTGTCTAATTTTTGCTATTGTGCAATACAAGTTTAAATCGCCTTATTTGTTCTTTAGTGTCTAATTTTTGCTATTGTGCAATACAAGTTTAAATCGCCTTATTTGTTCTTTAGTGTCCGATTTTCGCTATTGTGCAATGCAGATGTAAGTTGTCTTATTTAATGTACAGATTTATGCAAATAGAATACAATACATCAAGGAAAGGCCAGTTATGGACCACTGACACCTAATCCGGAAATTATTACAAGAAAATAAAAACATAATTGTCAAAAACAGTAAAAATATACTACAAACAGAGTATTGCAGACATTATCTGTAGTAAATGATGTAGAGTGATTTAAAACACCAAATGAAATGACAGTTAATATATATACAGACACATACATATACAGAGTACTGGGACTGTTGTTATATACAGAGTTATGCAGACATAGTCTATGCTGAATAATTCTATAAAGTCTGTTTATAGCAAGACAAGACACGGTAAAACAAACTACACTACAAAAATTAGTAAGACCAGTAGTTAGTACCACGTAACGTAGGCTGAAAGATCAAAGCTTCAAAGTTTCATTTTAAAAATTGGAAGGGAAGTAGCCATTACGACATCAGTGGGAAGCACATTCCAAATATTGATTTCGAGAAATTTGTTCTATTTGTTCTTTAGTTTCTGATTTTCGTTTTTGTGCATTGCAAGTGGAATCGTCTTATTTGTTCTTTAGTTTCTGATTTTCGTTTTTGTGCATTGCAAGTGGAATCGTCTTATTTGTTCTTTAGTATACGAGTTTCGTTATTGTGCAGTGTAAATGTAGATCTGTAAGAACCGTAATTACAGCAGTTTTTGTATAAGTTTTATGAGCGTAGGGAACGCTAAATAGGACAGCTTGGGAGATGAGTGGATGCAACGAAACGCCATAACCAAGAACCAGAGTGTGAACTAAGACACGTTTTGGATTAACACTTCAGTTGTTTTTAGTTTATAGTTTTTAAAGCAGATTTCGGAAATATAAATGTAATAAAATTAATAAGCTTAAAATCCATTAAAAAGTAAATTTAATTAACCAATGATAATTACGAGCAATGCGGTCTTGAAAAGGTTAAGGCTCGTTAGCCAATCAAGTGCCGTCAAGCGAACGCAAAAGCTTTGACGTCACAATGGGATTCCCCTTTGCTCGGGATAGAGATGGAGAAACGCGACAGGGAAGAGAGAGACGGGCTCCAGCCACGATGAACGACACTTAAGCCTCCTGCACGATACTTGTTGGCGGGACAAAAAGGAGTGATGCGGAAAACAAGTTAGGAGATGATTGGGCGAATGAGACAGAGAACGGGGCAATGGCACAGCATACGACAACCTCATAAATTGTGAGTATGAAAAAGGCATGGATATAAATTAGAGATAAATTAGCTTGATAACAGTTTTCGGAATAGAAATGATGTGACCAAATTTAATGAACTAAATCTTAAATATCGAAAATTGAATTGAATAATCTTTAAATGTTCTTAGCTAATATCTTTAGCTTACATCACTTAGTTAAGGATAAGAGTGTTAATGTGAAACAAGAACACATGTAATAAAAAATTTAAACAAACCATCAAGATTGTTGAAGATGGAAGGACCGTTGTTAATAATCAGTCAATGATAAAGAATTTAAGGTAATGTGCTAAAATGTCAAAGAATGATTTGTTGATTTAAACCAGGGAATTTGAGGATGATGTTGGTGAACTCACCAAGAGTTTTCTGTATAATTACCTATGTTCTTTTTTAGTGTAAATAAATGTTGATTGTCTTGTTGTTTCTTATCCGAGTCACATCACTTTCGAAACATGCACGGCCTGTTGATCGTTTTTCTTGGTGTATGAAATCACACCTTCCCCTGAAAAATTTTTCGTAAACATCTATTTTAAATTTTCGAACATCCCACTTCTGACACCAGTTGTAAAGTTGCCCTTTCGGGTGCTTTGTTGGATTTTGTTGTGCTCGAGCGGTTTAGCACTTAAAATTGCGTTCAGTATTTTATCTTAATCTTAAAACTTAACTTGATCCATTTCATTTATTTTCTTATAATTGTCAGGTTAATTCTTTACTTAATTCTTTATAAATTTGTCAGGAAAAGAATTATAATCCAACCAAGTCCGAAGGACGCACTTTACGGTCGCCTAATTTATAGGTCTTACCATTTTACTTCGATTCGGCTAACTGAAAACTTAAGCACTTAATCAACAGGCCGTGCATGTTTCGAAAGTGATGTGACTCGGATAAGAAACAACAAGACAATCAACATTTATTTACACTAAAAAAGAACATAGGTAATTATACAGAAAACTCTTGGTGAGTTCACCAACATCATCCTCAAATTCCCTGGTTTAAATCAACAAATCATTCTTTGACATTTTAGCACATTACCTTAAATTCTTTATCATTGACTGATTATTAACAACGGTCCTTCCATCTTCAACAATCTTGATGGTTTGTTTAAATTTTTTATTACATGTGTTCTTGTTTCACATTAACACTCTTATCCTTAACTAAGTGATGTAAGCTAAAGATATTAGCTAAGAACATTTAAAGATTATTCAATTCAATTTTCGATATTTAAGATTTAGTTCATTAAATTTGGTCACATCATTTCTATTCCGAAAACTGTTATCAAGCTAATTTATCTCTAATTTATATCCATGCCTTTTTCATACTCACAATTTATGAGGTTGTCGTATGCTGTGCCATTGCCCCGTTCTCTGTCTCATTCGCCCAATCATCTCCTAACTTGTTTTCCGCATCACTCCTTTTTGTCCCGCCAACAAGTATCGTGCAGGAGGCTTAAGTGTCGTTCATCGTGGCTGGAGCCCGTCTCTCTCTTCCCTGTCGCGTTTCTCCATCTCTATCCCGAGCAAAGGGGAATCCCATTGTGACGTCAAAGCTTTTGCGTTCGCTTGACTGCACTTGATTGGCTAACGAGCCTTAACCTTTTCAAGACCGCATTGCTCGTAATTATCATTGGTTAATTAAATTTACTTTTTAATGGATTTTAAGCTTATTAATTTTATTACATTTATATTTCCGAAATCTGCTTTAAAAACTATAAACTAAAAACAACTGAAGTGTTAATCCAAAACGTGTCTTAGTTCACACTCTGGTTCTTGGTTATGGCGTTTCGTTGCATCCACTCATCTCCCAAGCTGTCCTATTTAGCGTTCCCTACGCTCATAAAACTTATACAAAAACTGCTGTAATTACGGTTCTTACAGATCGCCTTTGTTCTTTAGTGTCCGATTTTCACTATTTTGCAATGAAGTGTAAATCGTCCGATTTGTTCTTTAGTGTCTGGTTCGACTTTACTGTCGGATTTTCGCTATTGTACAATGCAAGCGTAAGTCTCGTTACTTGTTCTATAGTGTACGATTTTCGCTACTGTACAATGCAAGTGTAAGTCTCCACGATACCACGATAGAAGTGTAAATCGTCTTATTTAATCTTTAGTGTCTGATTTTCGCTATTGTACAATGTAAGTGTAAATCGTCTTATTTAATCTTTAGTGTCCGATTTTCGCTATTGTACAATGCAAGTAAAAATCGTCTTATTTGTCCCTTCAAAACCGATAAAGCAGGGTTACAACTTAAATTGTAAACAATAAGTGTTACAGAAGATTATTCGTTGGAAGACTGCTTGTGCCCTTGACCGACTGTCTGTCTTCTAAAGGTAAATATAGAAGAAAAGAGCGTAAAAGTGTTGAAGCAACGGGGGTTAATGACGCTTCCGACATATATCATGGACCGGGGGTACAGGGAGGTTCCTTACGTCGCTTTACCTTACGTTGACTGAACTCTTGTCGCTTTACGTGAGGTCGTTACAGGGACACTCAAGTTGGAGTGAGTTATATTTATAATAATAAATACCCAATTTACCACCCCAAAAGTGGACGGAAGACAGAAGGACTTTCGGCCTCTAACACTGTATTGAAAGCCAAAAAAAATTTATCACTCAAATCGAGAGTAGCTATCCCGGAGATAGCGGTTGCTTCAAGTAAATAGAAAGGGGTTCAGAGTTGTGGTGTACAGTTCCAGTAAAAAAAAAACCGGAAAAAGTTGCAGGTTTAATGTATGTGATTCTGAACGAAAATGTTGATATCTCAAAAACTACTGTACATAATTGAATGAAACAAAAACTGGATTAATTGTTATGAAATATGCTATATTTCTATACATATGACATGCAATACAAAGCAGCAAAATATAATATGCAATTCAGTCTTTGTTTCATGAAAATCCTTCCACTAGTTTTCGAGATATCAGATATCATCAAGTTTTTCTCGCTCGGCCAATTATTTCAGCAAGTTAACGTAGTATTTAATAATGGTAGAAACACAGTAGACAGTCTAATAAGCATTTCAGTCTTTGTTTCATGAAAATCCGTTGAGTTGTTTTCGAGATAACTGTATTTCTCCATGGTCGTTATTATGGTCCTCGATATAACGAAAAAGGGCGGTTTTTTTGACCGGAACTGTACTTGCGTGGTAACATCTGTGGGTTCAGCTACATTACTACTACACTAGTGAGATGAACTTACACTGCTGTAGGTTAACGCAATAATGACGTTTAATCAAGCGAACATGGCTTCTTCAAGACTTTACAGATCATGTGACACACTGTCTATGGAACATTAACTATTACAATGTTGCACTTCCTGTCTATGGCAGTAGGTTATTGTAAGCTATGAAGGGCTAACATATGGGAACAAAAATGGCTACTTTGTGGTGCTTCGATGACGACACTGCAAGAGTCCAGCATACTGCGAAATGCAGATACAATCTCGCCCCTCAGGGCATTCCAGATTCCAGATCGGTTCAACCCCCACGGAGAAAATCAAGCATGGAAGCAGGAACCAAAAGTTTGCATGTGCACCCCCGTGTACAACAGTGCTCGTTTCCAAATATAAAAAAAAAAGGGAGGTCGCCGGCAATTAGATGGTTTAAAATTCTGAACGTAGGAATTAAATCAAATTTTATTCTGAGAAGTTCAAGAAGCTGTAGGCCCACATTTTTCAGGTGCTCCTGATACGTTTCGGTTAAAACGATAATGGGTACACGGTAGTTTCTTCAAACTTGATTTAGCACCGTGGTTATCTAATCCCCCCTTTAACCAAACCCTTTCTCTATTCCCATGTCTGCAGACAGCTAGTTGGCCTTTCGACTTTGTTTTAAGGAAGTGACAGGTTGCTGCCATAGCTTCGTGGCGTTTATGCGCACTCGTTTCAACCAGTCAAAGGAAAGCAGTCCTTAGAGCGAGGTAGAAAATGGGTGGGTGCACGTAGGTGGTTAAAGAGCTTCAACTCCTTACATCGACGTCACAAGTTGGGTTGAGATAAAGTGACTTGAAGAAATGGGTTTTATGTGGTTACACGGACGTTCTTAAAGCGCTCCAAGCACTACATCAACATAATAATAATAATAGACGTTGTCGACCAATCAGCTTACAGCTTTTAAGGGCCCAAGCAGCAGATGTTAAGTGGAAGATTTTACCACCATCAGGAACAGTTATTTTTTACCGCAAGAGGGAGGAAACCGGAGTACCCAGAGGAAACCCTCGTGCAATGGGCGGGGAAAAACCGGAGAAAAACCCGTACATATACACTTCCCTTGCTAGGATCGAACCTGGGTCTGTTAAGAAGCCAGAGATGTACAGGTGGGACCAAGACGCCTATCGAATCTGATGCTCCAGTGTTCGCAGTTAAGTGAGGTAAAGCGATATAACAAACCTCCATGTAGTCTCGGTCGAGGAAACAGACAGACAGTAAGATCAGCATTACCTTACTAAAAAAATTGTCATTCCATCTTATATTTTACCAAGTTTCTTTCGTTTCTATTAGAGTTACATTAGTGTTAATGTGATATCTTTCTAAAATGTTCAGCAAAGATGTCTATGGGAATCCCAAACAGTTTGGGTTTTGTACACCGGTATTTACTCCGCTGGAAATATGTACAACTTTCTTTTTTTTCTAGTTTGGTGCAAAAAACTGTATATTTCCATCAGCGGCGAATTGGTCAAGACAACCATGGTGTCCAGGCTTTTCACACTTTAGAAAATGACGACCTCCGGTGTAGTTGGTTAAAGAATTTGGTAGCCCTACTTGGCTCCAGTGTTGAGAATGTTTTAAGATTTCAGGACCATAACGATTACGAGCGTATGTCCCTGGACTAGGAGGCCCATAAACCCAATAATCAAAATAAGGAACCAGTGTTGGAATGAATCGGAAAACTTCACCAAAGGTTAAATTATTGTGAGATAACGCTGACACTCCCCACATTTCAACACTGACATACGGCGTAAACATGCAAATGTAGGAAGTATCATTGCTAGTTTTCGAGAACTGTGTAAGGACGATATCTTTTTTTACGAAATGATCTTGGCTGTTCTTGAAAAACGAATAGTTTGATGCATAGACGATGATATCCGCATCCACATCCCATGGCAGTAATCCGTGCATTTTAACTGCACCTAGTGCTGTACCGGTATCCAATTCATACCTTAAACCATGTTTAACACAAAAGTCATGAAAGTACTTAAAAGCTGATGCATACAATTCAATGCAACAGGTGGGCATCAGAAAGCTCTTGGTATCCGCAGTGCTATACAAACACGATACGCCAGATTCAGCACATGTATAAGAAAATACTTTACCGCCTGGTACTAGCACACGATTCAGTCCCCATTTCCGTACAAATGGAAGCCATGATGTTTTATCTTCAAACTTTGATGGTGCCGCAGGATCTGTGGCTAAGTACATCACATCAGGACAGTTGACAACCACGTGGTTTCTTTGGTGAATTCGCCAAAACCAGTCCTCAAACAACATCGCCGCAGGTAAGATTTCATCAAATTGGACGGACTTTAGTAGGCGAGTACGAGAGACAAATGGTCCAGCCAAATGATCACAAAACATACACTCGTTCTTCGAGACATGGTATCCTTCCCGAAATTCAAGAATATAATTTTTCATGGATGCTTGAAAGCAACCAATATGCCAGTGACCAGTCGAATTCCGTACAGCACCTCCAGCCACACTTATACGTTTGTTGTAGCTGAGAATGCGAACTTCCCGTTCTAAGTTTGCAGTCCAAATAAATCCATCCAGTTCACGACCTACCAAAACATACGGGGTTTCAACTTGTTTGACGAGGTAGTTCCACGTTTTTCCAGGAGTTGAGATATTTCCCTGGAAATTCACTACTTTTATAACTGATGAATCTATTCCTGACACACAACTTTTTGGAATTCCAGCAACGATAACCCTCAGTTTAGGATACAAACTCCTCAACCCCATAATCGTTTTGCGTGCAGCTGTGGGACAGTTTTTCTCGTTTGTTGGCGAGAAGGTTATTACAATTGTCAGTACTTTATGAAATGGTAAAACGTTGGAACAGTTTAACATTTCCCATCCCTTAAAAAAGAAGGGATAGTCGCTCTTTGTCCCAAGCCAAATTTCAGGACATACCTCTAGTGGAGAACTTTTTCTTGAATTTATCTCCTGGGCGTTTACAGTCTTTTTGCGCAAAGTTCTGCCACCTAATAGGACAATTAGTTCTTTAAACTTCACCTTGATGTCATCTTTTATATTGTATTCTTTCAATGCATTCTGAATATAGTAGATCCGTTGGAGCACAATACCTTTGTCCAGAGAAGAAGAGTTTTTGGCGCGCTCTCCTCTTGCAGCAAATTTGAATGTTTTTTCAGGTACTAAAATCCAGATGACGAAGCCAAGGCATCCAAAGAATATAGTAAATATCAGCAACTTCCGCCGTATGTAAGTGGATTTGTACACTGGAAAAAAAAGAGAAAAACCCATTATTAACAGGGAGACGAAGAAGAGCTCTAAAAAGCACAAGTCCAACAAGGAATAAGTTTGTGGGACATATTTTGAGTGTGGGTCTTATTTTGCAGATGTTTGGATTCAGGGTCACATGGATTTGGTTCAAATTTGGCTTGTTCCGTGTTGAAATAGATGGGTGTAGGACTTAATTAGCACAGTCGGCAGGTAACAAGAAAACTAAATCTGTGTCACTAATAGTGACTTCTATGTTGTCAGGCGACCAGAGTCTCCTGATCACACGAAATTTCAGCCTTTTGTGTCGCATTGTTATTAATTCTCAGATGTTTGAAAACAGCCAAACTACCTAAGCTGTAAAAGACACAGGTGTCTTTAATTTGTCTAGTGGTTGTCATGCTCATGTATATTTTATCTGGATAGGACTGATGTGAATGTTATCGTTGAATCTTGACTGGTGACACACTAGCGTGTGTCTTAATTAAAAGTTTCATGCTCAGTAAAATGATCAGAACAAATGTGGGTTCTTTCGTTTGCAACCTATTGTCCATGTTCCAGTAAATTATTTGTCGGATTGGCCAAAGTAGCACTCAAAATATGCAGAAAACAACTATGTACATACAAACACAGGAAAGGAATGCAGTTGGCTAAAATTACGTTGATTCGATCTCGTATCTGAGTAAAGGTTTGTGCTGACTGGGTGAAAGAAAATCAGCGTTTGTCATCGAAAACCACACTTTTTTGCTAAGTACAGTTAGTAAGTAGTAGACTAAAAATTCATTCTTAGTTAAAATGGGCGTCTCTCTACATCAGAGAAAAGGTTATTGGCCCCAGCACAAAAGATCCAACAGGTAGATGCTATCATTACAACTCTGGGACGTATTTTATATAAGCCAAATAGTTGTTTCTGGGCTAAAGTTTTAGGAAAAATTAGTGCACACTACTTTCTGATCATTTCCTTGAATTTTTGGGTGTGATATATCCGCCAGCGACATACGAGTTTCAACAGGAAATATCATCGAACGTAGATCCAACAGACACGTGCAGAATGCAGGCATGGAATGACACTTAAAAACTTGTAGTGACGAAATACGTAGTCGTCTAAACCTTATTTAAAGACTAAATACAGATGCAAACCTATTTATACGTTGCCTTTTGGACTTACATGTCAGACTGCCTGAGTGGGGAATCGAACCCAGGACCTTTGAAATCAAAGGCTGAGGTTCCAACGCTGAACCAGACTGACACGGCCAATAATTTTTTTTTTTTTTAATTAAAGGAAACGTCCATAGGCAGCATTTAACACGTGCATATATACATATAAACAAACACTTTCCAATCGCCACTGGAGGGACGCTTATTTG
Source organism: Lithobius niger (assembly GCA_023313725.1). Classification (NCBI taxonomy): domain Eukaryota; kingdom Metazoa; phylum Arthropoda; class Chilopoda; order Lithobiomorpha; family Lithobiidae; genus Lithobius; species Lithobius niger. The sequence continues at coordinate 5,714 of JAHWFP010123431.1, read as the reverse complement.
CCGCGCCATCCTCCAAGTAAAACGAATGGAACACTTAAACGTGAAATAATGTTTAAGGACGGGAAAGCCAAAGACTCACAAGAAATAACTAAATACAGATCCAAACCTATTTACGTTGCCTTTTGGACTTACATGTCAGACTGCCTGAGCGGGGAATCGAACCCAGGACCTTTGAAATCAAAGGCCGAGGTTCTACCGCTGAGCCAGACTGACACGGCCTAAGGTCCTGGGTTCAAAGGTCCTGGGTTCGTTTCCCTTTCAGGCAATCTGACATATATGCCCAAAAGGCAACGTAAATAGGTTTGCATCTGTATTTAGTTATTTCTTGTGAGCCTTTGGCTTTCCCGTCCTTAACCTTATTTAAAGAGGTGCAGCGATATGGAACCTCCTCAAGCTAAGCGACACGGTGCCAACTGAACGAGCAATGTGGCTAGCTACATATATTATTGTTAACATATGCCTAGAATGGCGTCGTATGTTAAGGGAGCATTTATGCATGGACTCGCCTTTGCATTCTCGCAGCTGGCATTTAATCGTAATGGCAAATGAGTCGTTGCTATGGTAACAACGCTACCTGGATCAGCTAAATCCAACATCATTTGAGTATATCCTGGCAGTCTTGCAGTCACAATAAAACTAGGGCCATCATCACTTCCACTGTGGACATAATGGAACGGACTCCGCTTTCTTTGCGGTTTGGCTGTTTGGCCAAAAAGGGTCGGCGTTAGAAAATATTGATATCATTTAGCCAGGGAAAGGCTGCCAAGGTAGTTATAGTTAGCTGGAGAGTTTTCGAGGAGTTTACACGAACCCTGAATTACTTAATCTGTAGGTTTGTATTAAGCCCACTAGGACTATGGTTTTTACGATTTTTCAGCATGTCGTTTAGCCAAGAATATGCACCAATCTCGCCTATCGTGCTCTAAAGTAAAAACTGTAAACATATGTGACTACAGCACTGAGGTTTCATGTGGACTAAACAGTACAGGAACACTGCGGTATATAAAACCTAACACGAAAGTTTATTTGTGTTCCTTTGCTGTTTTGATTTCGATCAGTTACACCTTATCTTAAACATCGAACGAGTTCGTTTTCGTTTCCCAATTAATTATCATTTCAGTATTTTTCACAACGTGTCAATACTGTTTTATTTTGCACGGTGACACAATACCCACCGTTACCGTGCAATCTTTCAAGTCCAACAAGCCGACATACCGATATTTGATATTTTATTGAGCCCACTCGGCCTTCAAGCCAACCGCTCAGTATACGAACTACTTAAATGCCTACTTACATGCTAACCCTGAATCTAAACACAGTACAAACCGACCAAGCAGCACAAGCCAGCAGTCACCCTACCCGCATGAGATTGAGTAGGGGGCACGAAAACACACACACACACACCAATGCTTGCGTAACAATCTGCGTGGATTTTAATGCGTTTTGAAGTTAAAATTCACGATGGCGTAAACACAAATAAGCTGGAATCAGGGCAGTTTTTACGTAGCAACCAAATGGAGCACCGTCCTTCACGATCGGAGCACCAGTCAACATCTTGGAGTATGTGGAGCACCAGCCGTTGTGGCTTTTCCTTAAAATTCAAAACTTGTTTCTCGTCTAAAAAAAAACCTAAAATCACTTCTTTAAAAAATAAAATTATGATAAAACACATCTATGCGATTCGTTCGTCACCATTACTTTTTCCAAAATTTCAAATTGCGAATTCCAAGACGAATAATACAGTTTTGTTTTAACTGTACCATTTTGTGGGCTTGACACAGGGTATTAGTATAGTAAACGAATTTTAATTGTAAAATTTCTAAAAATTTGATTGCAAGTCCACAAATCTATTCAGTTCCCCCCTCCTCCCCTCTATGTCTGTCTGCCCTATGGCCGCTGAATCACAGTTTTTTTTGTTTTTTTTTTACTATTTGGAGTACGACTTCGTATTCGTTAAACAATGCCATGGCTGGAATGGTATACTAAGTTGTTGCTGCATTCTGACCCGTAGCTTTTGCTTCTGCGCATGCACTCCGGCTGTGTACAGATTAAAACAATATGTGATAACTAGAGGAAGCCCGTGCTTTGCACGGGGCCGGTCACATTTCCCGGGACACATTTCAGATTGATCGACTACTCATGCCTGGCTCCTTTTTGGCTGCACGTAGAGTGGGAGAGTGCATTTTCAATGCGGGCGCGAGGAGGGGAGAAGTGGTTTCCCTTTAGGTTTTCCTTTAGGCTTTCCTTTTCCTTTTAGCCGGTCTCCGATATTATTATAAAGATGTCCAATGGAAAGTACCGGTTCTTAACTTATAAACCAGCAGAATTGTTTTTTGATGGACTGGAGCAATAGTTTGAAATGCGTCATTTATAGTAATGTTGCCATTCTCTGGTCAGAGTATAGCAAACTTTTGTGCAAACTGGCCGTTGTGGCTGGCATGGCAGCGCCGACTTGACTGTAAGGGTTGGCATTTGTTCAAATTATGAAGGTATTTAGACGCAAACTTGCGAGACTGACATGTTGAAAAGTACGACTCACCAAAGGCCATTTTTCCTACTTCTCCACGCACTCGAACGGACTGCAACCAACGAAACGTAAAAATTGTCATTTGGAATAGAGGAAAAGTCCAAACGGAAATATCATCCCTCACGGATGTTGCGTTATCGGTAAGTTGTGACTCGAACAGTATGCTCTTGTCACAACAAACTAGAACGGTCAAAATTGTAACGTGTGTGAAATACGCTAGGTATATCACTTCCCTCAGTGTGAGTGTATCCTCTAGAGACAAGAGACTGATGTAACCATGAAGTGAACTTCGGTACCTTCCTAAACGACCAAACAGAGCGAACCAAACGCACCATTGTTGGTGACAGTTTGGCTCATTCCCTGCTAATAGCCGTGTTGATGCGGCTTAAATGACGTCAACATCGTCAGCGATGAATCTGTTTCGTCAAGACTGTTAGCTCGCGCATGCTCAAACCTCCACCCCAGCAAACCATCTCCCTGAGATGGTTCGCAATTTGGCATTGCTCTCGCCTGGTCACATCTATTAGCCAATCCTGGTCAAATCCATTAGCCAGGCCTGGTCGCGGTGAAGGTATGACGTATCGAATACTCTGCTGAGCTTGTTTGAGCTGTGTTGTAGTTTAGGAAGGTACTGAACGGCTGACGCAACATCACTGCGCACGCGCGACGTCAAGTTTGGAGCCAAACTGTCTGTAACAGTGGTGCGTTCTGTTCGCTCTGTTCGGTGCTTTCGGAAGGTACTGCTTGTATCGTCACAAACCGGAAAGATTTTCGTATTTTAACATCACACTTTATAATTTTTTAGGCTAGAATCTTATGTTTTTTCTTCGACGATCTATTGGCACGTTACCAGAAAATTCTTTTCCTCGTTTTCAGATGAATTTGACTTTTTTTTCCCCGTACGGCTCTGTTTGCCCTAGCCACATAAAAAAAAAAAACCGTCTTCACAAAGCCATTTAACATCCTTTTAAATTTTTTTATCAAGCTGATTGGATTAGTTTTTTATTTTATGATCTGCCAAAAAACTACCAACAAATTTGTTTTCTAATTAGTACACAAATCTGTTTGTAGTTCTTTGGTAGTTTATAAAACAAAAACTAATCCACCCAGCTTAGTAAAAAAAACTTCAGGAGGATGTTAAATGGCTTTGTGAAGGAGGTTTTTATTTTTTTTTATGTGACTAGGGCAAACAGAGCCTTAGGAGGGAAAAAGTGAAATTCATTAGAAAAATCCGAAAAAAAAGTGAAAAGAATTTCTGGCAACGGTGAGAAAATTTTATAAAATTTACATTTAAAAACATATTTACAAACTTGAATTTAGAAACTTTGATTTCTTTCATTTTCGATCTTGAAGGAGACAATCTATATACTTACACAAAAGGTAAGGCAACCGTGGTTCAGCACGTTTAGGTGATGCGTTACAAAAATAAAAATAAAAAACTGCCCGTCCGCATCGACTTTCGGTTTGTGCACTTAAAGTGGCAATATCACCGATTGAAAGTAGGCAGAATCTGGCAACATCTAGCGCTATCTAGCACTATCTAGCACTTGCTTGCATCAAGCGGAGGAATGCACATAATGTCATTTCTTTTTACGAAACAAACAAGCCACGGGCCTTCTTAATTATTGAGTGAAAATTTGGTACGTCCTCATGCACTTGGGAGCAAGTTTGTAAAGGTTGACAATATCACTGCCGTTAGATGGCGCCAGGGTATATGCGAACGGCTTTCAATCGGTGATAGTGCCACTTTAAGAGGAACTTATGGGTGCATGCGTAGCCGCGATCACTGGGGCGTCTTGGTGCCGGCTGTACATCTCTGGCGTCTTACAGACCCGTGTTTGACCCTGGTAAAGGGAAGGATAAACGTACGGGGTTTTTCTCCAGTTGTTTCCCAACCGTTGCACGATACGGGTTCTCCGGTTTCCTCCCGCATGCGGCAAAAAAAAAACAATCGAATGGTGGTACCTCCCACTTACCATCTGCCTCTTGGACCTTCAAAAAGTTCTGAGCTTATTGGCCGACACTATTCTATTCTACAGAGCAGCGTCAAGTGACGTCATATTGCTACAAGAGAGATACCTGCAAGGGGCACTAGATTGAAATGGTGGGTTAAACAACGGCACTTCTAGTCAAGCCAGTGCTTTGAGAGTGGATTTCGTAGGCTTAAAAGACCGTTGTTTTCTCCAATCCCTTATGCTGCTTAGGTTGTAATTGGAAAATAAAGATTCCACTTGCTTAAAAATATCAGCAACCTACCAACAAATCGACCAAAATCGCGCGTTTTAGGCCTAAGAAATGCAGTCTAATGGCATTGGCTTCAGTAAGATGCTCTTCTTTTCCCCCACCAGTGCACCTTGCAGCTAACCCAGTAACTGGCTCCACCATAGAGTTATATACAATAATACTACGTCGTGTCACTGCCCTGTTCTAAGGCATTAATTTTTATCGGCGTAATGGTGGGGTTGCCCTGAAAGTCTTCTCGGTTGCAGACCTGCGTCAACCGACGTCCCAGCTTTAACGTTTTCTTCAGCCAACGATATCGCCGGCAGTAACGAGGGTCCAGAGTTTTAAATTAATGGCGGAAAGACGACGGCTCAACAAGAGTTAAAAAAAATACAGATTTGAGAAACCTATTTACGTTGGCTTTTGGGATGGACTTATACGTCAGACTACCTGAGCGGGGAATCGAACCCACGACCTACGAAACCAAAGGCTGAGGCCCTACCGCTGAGCCATACTGACACGGCCAAAAGGAAACGTCCTTAGGCAGCATTTAACACGTGCATATATACATATAAACATACACTTTCCATTCGCCACTGTAGAGTGACGGAGCTTGCCAGTCCTCGATTTGCCTGTTGGCCTTGGGCAGAGCTTACCTCCTGGCGCCGTTACACGATGGGCCCTGATTCGTTGGGACATGGGACCCTCATATTATCATCCCCATCGTCCTGGCGTTTATCAACTTGACTCCTTAGGCTTGTCTTGCGTCTGATGTCCTTGTGCCCTCGGGTTCATTTAGTGCTGGCACTCCCCGCTGCACTGGGCCCCTGGGGGCGATCAGTGGAATATTGTGGCCTCTTTCTTTATATAAGAATTTGCTATGCAATATAATGCTGTGTTAAATATTATATATAAAGTTGTGTGAAAGGCTTTCCACGCATGCGTGAACCTAAATTCTCGTGCT
>JAHWFP010123430.1:20217-31481 GCA_023313725.1 Lithobius niger | reverse complement strand
TTGGCGAATGTTTTGGTGTGTTGATATCACTCCTTTGAAGGGCCGAACCATTCGGAACTTGGCGGCCTCTTTTACCAGTTTTGGTTTTTGATATGTTAGTACTTTCATGCCTGACTTGAGTTCACTTTCAAACAATTTTTTATTTTACTAGGGGTTTAGAGTTGTAGCTTGTTTGCATCATGCTTGCAGTGCTTTGTTGAGCGTTTTTATGACCTAAAGTCTTTATGTTTTACTTCATAAGAATGTGCACAACGCTCGAAACTTTCCGACTTAGCGATTTATTCCTCCATTACACATTGATGATTAAAAAGCAGTAACATCTAAATGAATCACAATCGTTTTCAAGAGGCTGAGCCAAATTTCTTTACAACTGTTTTACAACCACATACCAAAGACCTAGGTATCACCGTTGACTGGCAACTACGTTTTGACACTCCGAAACTATCTGTAAAGCAAACTATGTTGCCGTACAAATCAACCATACATTTACATCTCGCAAACCTGATGTAAACCTTTTCTTTCATTGGTGACACCTATTTTGGTGTACGGGGTGGACATGTGGCTACCATTCCTTGAAAAGCGCATGCATGCCCTAGAGCAGATTCAAAGACGACTTACAAAAATAATCCAAGGAATTTAAAACTTCACGTATTGAAAACTGACTTTTCTTAAGCTACCATCACTTAAATGGCGTATTTTTGCGGGGTAGTTTAAGCATAACATTTAAAATTGTAAAATTTACCTTTGGAGGCCCTGTTTTGCATTCAATGGTTAAATTCAACACCAATACAACAACCCGGGGCCACTCATTTAAACTTCAACATCAGTTTCGTGTGTTTATTAACACAGTTATTGGCCTATGGAGTAATTTGCCGCACGTTGTTGTTGTTGAGGCCACCACCATAAATTTGTTTTAAAATAAACTGGATGCACGAACTGAATAGGCTCCAACACTGATTTAATACGGCAATTCGATTGAAAGCTCTTTATGAAAGGCATAGTTGGTTACTGCGATGAAATAATGTAGATATCTTTTTTTCAGCCGCAAGCTTTGGGCGTTGTAGTTATGTAGGCTACTGCGTACCTCACCTCTGTACGTTCCTATTGTTTTTTTTTTTTACTTACTAGCATGCCTTACATTTGTTACGTCTAGATAGATCTACTGTTTACATCGAAATACGTGAATTGACTATTGCAGGGAAAAAAGGCAAACTTACTAGTAACGTGACTGTAAGCAGACACACCTAATCAATTGATTGGCATGTATATACAGTATACTGTGAATTGCTACACGTTTTTTTATGAGATATAATCTACATAGTGTTATGGTTGAATAGTTTATTATTCCAGCGTGACCTTTTTTTGGCTATACTGTTTGCATGGTTTGGCGTTTGTTTAGTAGTGTGAAATGGCCTTGGCCCTTGGCTCTTGTATTCCTTGATTGTTTTAGTGTTTTGTTTGCCTGAAGAGGATCCCAGGTCCGAAAATTCGCAATAAATAAAATAATAAATTGCTAGGCATCCATGTCAACTTAATCTTGACTGCATTTCACTTGTTCTTCTAGCATATTTTTTTTTATATGTGGTCGTGAAATGAGTTCTAAATAAAACAAAGCATCCAATTTGCAATGCTTTATAAACACATGTGCTTCAAATACAGGTGCATGTGTTTTATAAAACTTCTGGATTGAAGCCCGGACGTCGGATACGAGTGCCCAGTGGGCCACTTTTGGTAAGTAGGAGACACATGCCCTATTATTTTGGAAACTGCGTTCAGCGTAAACGCCTATGTATAAACGCCTATATATTGTGATATAAAGAGTACTGTTTTAAGATAAGATTACTACTGTTTTTTTTTTTTCAAGTGATTCCGTCGCTACGTGTATTTTAAGTATTTGCTTTTGCAGTGTTGCGAATTGAACACTAAAGCTTTACTTTAAATACATTTTAACGTCCGGTACACTATTAAAAATGCTTATGTACTTCTAAAAACGTTTGCTAGTGGAGCTACAATATTTTAAAAAGCTTGTTTTTACAGTACGTGTTCTCTTATTTATTTTTTATTATATAAGAGGTACTGAATTAACATTAAAATTCTCTTCCCTGCTGTAACTAACTCGTACTATTTATTTATAAACCCATCCGAACGTTAACCCGAGTGCAAGACAGACGACTGTAACCGAGAAAAGACTTGGTTGGACAATAAGGCCTAACCACACTTGAAAACAATGCCGCATTTCTTCAAGATCTTGTTCATTTGTCTTTTGCAGCGAACCAACAGTAAAACCAACGAGTCTTTGCCTCTAAAAAAAAAAAAACAAAAAAAAAAAACCAACGCCCGCCGCCTTTTTTTTTCGGTCGTCTTATTCTTTTCTTTTCCCGACTTAATGGAACTCACGCTTTCCATTCCGAATTAGACAAACAAAAATGAGTTCGTCGTGCCTGATAAAGTTCATTTGTTGGCCTGGAAAAAGGCAAACAAACGACGATTCTAAACTTTTGTGAGCTCATCTGCCAAGTCATTAGTAATGTCAGAAGCGAAGATAATTCGCTTTAGAAGCTCCTGGCCACGTTAATTCGTCGGGAACCAAGAAAGAACACCTTTAGCCAAAGTCTTTATTACCACAGGGGCTCGTCATCCGTCGCTCGCGCGCCGCTACATACTATACATATAAAACTGAGCAAAAAACGGCTTCGCCGTTTAGAAAAAAAACATTAGAGCTCGTATCCCCATACTCACAGCCCTGAAGGTACACGAATAAAAACGGATTAGAGTTCACTCAAAAGCAACGAACTATAATTTGAACTATAATTTGTGTTCATTTTGTGTATGCATTTTTATCTTTCAATTTTGTAGCGTTTTGCTGTTTATGGCGTATATTTTGTATGTGTTTGTGGGTTTATATTTTGCAAATTGGAGTTCAAATTATAGTTCGTTGCGTTCGAGTGAACTGTAATCCGTTTTTATTCGTGTACCCTCAGGGCTGTGAGTATGGAGATACGAGCTCTAATGTTTTTTTTCTAAACGGCGAAGCCGTTTTTTGCTCAGTTAATTTGTTGGCTTTTTTTCGCTTCCATTTTATATGTGTCCACTGTCCTCCGATTTTTGTTTTAAAAAAAAACGGAACATTAGAAATGGATACTTATGTTTAGGGTCCGCCGAAGGTTTGTCCCATGATTATTATTTGATGGCAACACATTAGCGTATTTCTGGATTTAGCATGCGTCATCTCGATGAGTAGTTGATTCTGGATTGTTTCAGTATCGTGGCAACAATCGCCGAAACAATTCAACTGGCTTCCCGAAGCCCGCATTGAAAAAGTAAATAAGTCATTCAGTCATGTCGGCCACCCAATTTTGGGGCCCGTAGGCCTCAAAATTCAAGACTTCGCACCATACGGTTTAATACTTGGAGATTTAAGGAAAAATCAAGACCGTTTTTGGTTCTCCACAACGAGGTAGCTAGCTCAAACAACGATAATGTTAGTTTCCCGGCACCCAACCATCTTTGATCTTGTTCGAGTGAGCTATAATCCGATATTGTGCGCCTCGCCTATTGTTACCCTATTGTTACATGTTGCAGCTACATGTTGTTGTAACATTTTGACGTTGTTAGCCGCTCCGCCGCCGCCTCCGCCTCCTCCTCCTGTCCAATTTTCTGAAATTATCGTGCGCAAACGAACTCTAAAATAAGAACTGCCTGCCGGCAGTGCTAATGTATAGTCTGTATCCATGCGGCATGCGAGCGACGGTCGACGAGCCCTTCTATGTTTAATACCCAATAATACCCAACACCCAGACAGGGGTGTCGATGGTTCGATGCATATCGATTCTTGGGAGTGAAAGTTGGGGCATCTTAATCGTGAGGTATGGAACCTTCGCTTCAAGAGGTAGAGAGATGAAAAGTTGGATTGGGGAAAAAGAGGCTACGAACCAATTTTTTGTTCTATTTCATTCCCCTTTTTTCTATTTCTGCTATACAAACTGAGTATAGCAGCCCCCATTTTTGTGCTAGGGGGGTCTGGAGGAGTGCAGTGAGCTCCCCCAACCGAGCCAGGGCCAGAGCCCCGGAAGCCATTACATACTCCTTGTTTCTGTACGTATTTGAGTGGTTTTTTTTTTGCAGAGGCTTACAAGACATAAACCTAACTTTTAAATAATATAACATTTTACACAAATACATATGTATAACGTAAGTGTATCGAAAAATTGAAAAAAGCTGAAGTCGAAACTCTCAGGGAGCCCAAATTCCCCGGTATTGCGAAGTGCAACTGGTGCGCAGGTCCCCCAGGAACCCAAACAATGATGACGGGATGTAGCGACAGTGGTAGCTGCCACCAGATACACTCGCGCATCCACTGTTGGCATGTATAGAAACTTTAATGAAGCGTAGTCACTTTTTTGAAGAATAAATCTTTCATTTATTCGCAGCATTGACAAATATAATTGAGTTGACTAACAAATTGTTAGTAGCACATAACAACAGCTCAAACGTCAGTCATTTAGAAGCATAAAAGTCCTGGCGGTTACCTCCAACATGATGGATCGTATACTGGACAGTTTGAAGAATAAAAAACTTATTTAAACTTGACAACTCCTGAAGGGAGGTTGGGGACTTCTGCATCATTTTCTGATAGATTGCATACTATTACTCTACTGTCCCATCGCTTGCATCCGGTGACGGGTCAGATTCCTATAAGATGTTTGTTAGTAAATTTGACAGAAGAAGACCCTATATATAGTCCAACTCCACAAACGTTCAGGTTAGGAAAGAATTGTAGACCTAACCGCGACTTTCCATGGCATCCCGCGTAATGTACTAGATCGCGATCGTCTGCTTCTCTCGGCTGAGATACATAGCGTTGAGGATAAATCCCAATGCGACAGAAATGTTCCAATTGTGGAAAATGTAAGGGGAAGGGTCAGAGATTAGGAAGGGTCCACCAATCATAGAGAAAAAAATGCGTCAATAACGTTGTTTTTATGTTACTGTCTAGCTAGCTATTGTGTGCGCAGCGTATCATGAGTCCTGCAGGTATTTTATGAGCGGCTACGTCTTCCTGGAAGGGGCGGCTTTAATCGACGGCCGCCATTGTTTTTGTAACCATCTTGGATATCAACAAGGCACTCTGCTGCTAAAAACATACAATCGATTATCTGTGTTCGTTCTGGGGCGAACTCAAGATAGGCCGCGGACACTTTAATGAGATTTTTACCATGTTAAATCCCATACACTTTTTGCTCATGGCTAGAGCAAAATTTAGAAGGCCTACGTAGCTGAATTTTGGTGGCACACGGATGCATATATTGATCTGAAGATGGTCCTTTTGTTGGTTTGAGAGTTGTAGGGGGTCAGGACAAATACGTGGGAGGGTTTTGAAATTCGCCACCAGCGAATTTAAATTTCGTTTCTTTTCCAAGTTGCAAACAAAGATTTCAAGCAACAATGTTTTGAACAATCAACACTAGTCTTTAGATTTATTGTAAACGCCTGTACGAACTAAAAACTGAACTGTAACGAAGGATAAAATAAAGAAACATTGACGTTGCCGTGGATTGTGTAAGAATAAAAGGATGCACGTTAGATGATGGTTACGCAACAATACGAGCATCCACGAGCTAACGGGGTTTTTGTTAATAACCCAAAAATAAAATGCTTCGCGTGCTGCTGTTTTAGTAATAGCCAGCCACCTTCATGGGTTTCTGTATGACTAAATGTCAATGAAATCTTGAAAAGTTAAGGGAAAGGTGCAGGGATAAATAAAACAACTGAAGGGGATGAGCTGATTGAGTGAGCGAAGCGAACGAAATCAGCGATTGTTAGCCAATGTGTGCCAAATTGGGATTGAAGCAACTTAAGCAAGTGAAGAGTGGTCATACAATAAACTAAGCCGTGGCAATTTGGCTAATCTAACGGCTAATTGGCAATGATTAAATTTGAAAATTAGAAATGTGAAAATTTATAGAAATAAAATTCCTCTAGAAAAAAGGTACAGATGAAGATAACACGGTGTACCCTTGTGTACTCTCACAGTCCTATGAAAGTTGTGATATACACCCAAAACCAAAACTGGTAGAAAAAAACCCGCCAAGTTTCCCAAAACGATCGGCCTTTGAAGGTAGTGATAACATTCAACCAACAGCGAGTAGCAATCTTCAAGTTTTCATTTAACTTTCGAACTATTAGTCGGTGCGATTAACTTGGCTAATAGGATTGACCTTGGCGGCCTTTCCTTGGTTGAATGCTATCACTATACCTTCAAAGGCCGATCGTTTTGGGAAACTTGGCGGGTTTTTCTACCAGTTTTGGTTTTGGGTGGATACACTACACGTGGCTTCTCTCGCAACGTTACGAAGTGCGGACGACAAGACTTGGATCCCACCAAGCAGCGATCACCTTACAATGCTTCAGTCACTTTCCCATTGGCTTAGAAACGGTCACTTGGATCCGCATCCGGTTGTCTCGCTCTTGGCCTAGCGAGCATACTAAGGCGCACTCAGTCTTCTGAACTTGGCATCCCATTGGCGGAGAAGCTAGGCAACCTGAGGTTTCTCATTGGAGGAGAAAAGGTCGCTTGGATCCAGTTCCGGTTTCTAGCTCAACAAGACGTGCTCTTGTCTAAGGGCACAAGATGGCCACAATCGCCACAAAACTAATTTGAAATGAAAAAGCCGTTTTTCGTAAACTATATAGTCCGATTTGGGGGAACGAGGAGTCCATCACGTTCTCGATATTTCAAACATTAAGGTGTGATAATCGAAAATGAATTACGTAAGTAATTCATGGATAAATTATCCAAAACAACATCGGTTCGTTACAGCGCGCGCCGTAAGTTTGATACAAGAAATGAGTTGGACAATAATAAATTAATGAAATTATTCCTTTTGCTTCGACATTTAAATTGTAACACAAAGATGCGCAACACTATCTTTAAATACAAATAAAGTGTTTCGAACGCAAGATTCAAGATGCCACCGCCAGGTTGGAATTCTGCGGTATGACGGCATCAACACTATATTTCCAGTAGAGTACCTTGGAATTTTTATTACATAATTTCCTTCTCACCCGTTTTGAAGCTCTTAGTCTTCCTATAACAATACAGCACAACGGGATCGCAACAATGATCGGAGACGAGGAGTGCTGGGATCCACAGCGGAGGGCTGGGATCCTGGATGCCAGCACTCCACGTGGATCCCAGCCCCCGTTTGTGTTAAATGAAAAGCGGAAGAAAACAAACAAGTGTAATAAATTTACTGAAACAAATTTTAAAAAAAAGCATAACCGGTAAAATAAAAAGCAGTGTTCAACAATTCACGTTACTCACAACACTATAGGCGCTGCTTTATAAACGATGGTTTTGATTAAATGACAAAATGGAATAACGCAACCGAATATATTAATTAAATGGAGAATTTTTGAAAACAACACTACCTCAAACGTCAAGAAATCGTTCAAGAATTTATGTTAATTGCAATATCGCAACCGCTTTCAAAATTAAACGTTGCTCTTTTCGTTGCGTGTAGCATTGCGTCTTAACGAATATTCTACACAAACTTTCTTCTGGCTAAACGCAATGTATTCCACTCGTGCTAACTTGGGCTCAACAATGTACGTCGGACTGTTAGTTTCAAAACGGATGAGAAGAAGGATATCGCCCGCTTTCCGAGTGCTGGACTCCAAATATGGCTCGGGCGCCCTCGACATTGTTAGATTCCAGCACTCGGAAAGCGAGCGATATGTAAGCCTCAGCATGAACTTCCATGTTAAACGTCAAACTTTGAACTCCTGTAGTCTCGCCCAGAATTGACATAGACCAACGAACTTCGGTATTTCGGGTCGTGTCGTAACTCTTTCACTGCCTTACAAATTTTAATGACAACAATCAAACCGTTCAGCGTCCACAGTATGGCCATTTCTTGTTGTTGTTGTTGTTGTTGTTGTTGTTGTTGTTGTTGTTGGGACTCTTTGCCCTCACCTGGAGATCGAACCACAGAACCGATTTTCAATTTGTATAGCTTAAAACGTAGATATGGACAAGGCCTAGGGCCTTTCGCAGGCTATTTTAACGTAACTACAATTTTCTTGACACGGAAAGCCAAATGGGCTAAAACTTTTGCTCTACCCTAGAGATCGAACCAATGAACCGATTTTCAATTTGTATAGCTTAAAACGTAGGTATTAACACCGACCAGGGCCTTTTGAACCCGATTTTGATGTGACTGCAGTATACTCGTCGGCAGAGCAATTATTATTGCAGAGCACTGGGCAGAAATCATTAATGTTGCTGTTGGGACTCTTTGTCCTCACCTGGAGATCGAACCACAGAACCGATTTTCAAGTTCTATAGCTTAAAACGTAGGTATGGACACGGCCTAGGGCCTTTCGCATGCTATTTTAATGTAACTACATTATTCTTGACACGGAAAGCCAAATGGGTTAGAACTTTTGCTCTCACCTAGAGTACTCACCAGGCGCGGTACTTGTCCTTCTTTACAGCACCATTATCACACACAAAAGACTTCATCACTATGAGGTGGAGGTGTCCGCCATAAGATGCTTCAAGTTCAGCATTGTTTAACATAGGCGAAATAGCGGAAAAAGGACAAAATATATTAATCGACCGGACTTTAAAATTGAAAATTTAAACCTTATCTCATTTGATGCTTACCGAGATGATGGAAGGTAACCATTGTGTCGATAATGTGCATTGTACAGTTATGGGCCAAATTTGGCTAAAACACCGATTCAACTACACCAATGTTTTTTATGTTAAGCTACACTAACATTTTTTAACAAAAATAAGATACCTAGAAATTATAGCGTTTTTTTAGGTGGTTTTTGAGAGCATGAAACAAGATAATGTGAAGATTAAACTTTAAACCAGTCAAACAGTGGCCTGCACAGGGGGGACTGGGGGGGGGGAGGGACAATGCCCCTGCCTTTTTAAGAAAAAATTCCCTTTTTTGCCCTATTTGAAGAAAAAAACTAGCCCTATTATGGTTTTCTGTGCTGATAAATGCTGGCGGCAGCGAGGAGAAAGGACATAGAGCCCTGAAAAAGAAAAAAAAGAGTCAAGAAAGGGCCAAAAATGGTAAAAAGTGAGTGACAAGCTAAAAAAAACAAAGTTCCCCAGAAAAAAAAAACCTTCGCCTGCCTTTTTACTGAAAGTTGCCTCTGCCTTCTCGGATGTCTGTACGCGCTGCTGCAGTCAAATAATATTTTGTGTGTGTTTTATTATTTTTTTTTTTTTTTAGCTATTTCACATATGTTAAACAATGCTAAACTTGTGGCACTTCAAGAGTGATTAATTTTTTTGTGAGTAATATTAAAAGTCAACTTTTCTACACCCAAGCTACTAAGAATTCCGAAAAAGGATTTCTTTTTTTTTTTTTTTGTACACTGCACCTTATTGTCCACCCTTTGCTTTTTTCTCTCTCGCTAAACTTCGCTGCCAGTTTATTACCGAAAGCGTGGTTCATTCTTGATGCGTTTTGCTCTGAAATTCTACTAAACCTTTCCAATCATTCAGAACTATCAAGATTGTAACAATAATCTAGACACACGCTAGTGTGTCGCCGCCAAGTAACAGTAGATCATCCCATTGTAGACATCCGATTGTTAAAAATTGATTGTTGATGATAAAAAGGCGGCTCACTAGCAGAAATGTGTCTGTTAACTGTAAGCAACTGAAAGCATATTTTGGCATGTTGAGGATAAATCCCAATGCGACAGAAATGTTTCAAATTTTGGAAAATGTAAGGGGAAGGGTCAGAGATTAAGAAAAACTAAAATTTAAAGGATGAGTGTCCACCAATCACACAGAAAAAGATGCGTCAATAAATTTTGACTAGCTAATAAGAATTTTCCCATGTTAAATCCCATAGACTTTTTGCTCATGGCTACCGCAAAATTGCGAAGGCCAACGTATCTGAATTTTTGCACACGGATGCATGGCGATCTGAGGATGGTCCTTTTGTTGGTTTGGGGGTTGTAGGGGTCAGAACACATGCGTGGGAGGGTTTTGAAATTTGCCACCGGCGAGTTTAAATTTCGTTTCTTTTCCAAGTTGCAACCAAAGATTTTAAGCAATAATGGCTTGAACAATCAAGTCTGGTCCTTAAATTTATTGTAAAAGCCTGGACGAACTAAAAACTGAACTGTAACGAAGGACAAAAATAAAGAAACATTAACGTTGCCGTGGATTGCGTAAGAATAAAGGGATGCACGTTAGATGATGGTTACGCAACAATACGAGCATACACGAGCTAATGGATTTTTTTTGTTAATAACCCCCCCAAAAAATGCTTCGCGTTCTGCTGTTTTAGTAACAGCGACCTTCGGGGGTTTCTGCATGACTAAATGTGAACGAAATCTTGAAAAAATAAGGGGAAGTTGCAGGGATAAACAAAACAACTGAAGGGGACGCGCTGATTGAGTGAGCGAAGCGAACGAAATCAGCGATTGTTAGTCAGTGTGTGCAAAAGTGAGATTGAAGCATCCTAAACAGACGGTGTAACCTTATGTACGTTCACAGTCCTACGAAAGTTCTGATATCCACCCAAAACCAAAACTGGTAGAAAAACCCGCCAAGTTTCCAAAAACGGTCGGCCTTTGACGGTAGTGATATCATTCCACCAGGGAAAGGCCGCCAAGGTTAATCATATTAGCCAAGTTAATCGCACCGAATAATACTTTGGACGTTAAATGAAAACTTGAAGATTGCTAGCAATCTTCTAGTTTTCATTTAACGTCCAAAGTATTATTCGGTGCGATTAACTTGGCTAATAGGATTAACCTTGGCGGCCTATCCTTGGTGGAATGATATCACTACCTTCAAAGGCCGACCGTTTTTGGAAACTTGGCGGGTTTTTCTACCAGTTTTGGTATTGGGTGGATAAGACAAAACAACAGAAACTATCTAGCGAAATGCTTGCAATACTGGATTGGACTCTGTATCCTAAGATTATGTGCTATTTAACTTAAATCTTGTGTGTTAGTGAAGTGTTTTTTTTTTACAAGGACTGTATGCTGCAATGTAGGTGTTTGGGACTTGGAACCTTTCTGAGGAACACGTTGCAAAATGTTGCATGTTTTAGCATCGCAGTATAATATTATGCATTTTATGTCTGGTTTTTATTAATACACAGTAAATCCAGGGTGGTCCACAAAAAAACTGAAGACCCGCAATTTTCTAAGTCCAAACTTTTTTGTTTGCACCCTCCAGAACTGTAAAGTGTCAGATGATATCAAATAGAACGGGTAGT
>JAHWFP010123430.1:0-20207 GCA_023313725.1 Lithobius niger | reverse complement strand
AAGCTGGGAATACCACAACAACAATCTTGTCCGTCCATTCGTCCGTGGCCTTTTTCAGTGGTAGTCAAGTGGATTTTAAAAAAACATGGCAAATTAAAACATCGTTGCTTTCTTATAGCTAAGGGCTTTCTCATCTAACTCAATGAAATAATGACAATGATCGTCGTATTTAACCACTACAGGAAGACACGCGAACCAAAAAAAAAAGGATTTCGTTAACGACACCCATTAGCATCTCGACACCATGTTGCACGAATGAATGCATAGGCCTACTATCGAACCCAACTCTCCATTAGCTGCTACTCACGAAATTAAACCGGTAGATAAAAATTAGGTTTAAAAGCTGACAATTACGGCAAGAATTCAAAACTACTCCTAAAATACGTTTGAGCCGGCAATTTTGATCGTTACAACTTTTAGATTATATGATAATAGAGATCGCTGTTGCAGTGCTTAATGGAGGTGTGCGCCCCGCAATTTTCGTTGGAGGTGGCCCAATAAGTGAGCCTGTCACCTACACTGTTAAAAATTTCCGTATTTTCACCGTACAACGTCCGTAAATATTTACGGAACATGCCTGTAAATATATTTTACGGAATAAAGTACCGTAATTAGACTGATAATTACTGTTTAGCCTGACTTCAACTCATCTTTACTTAATTAATGCTCCGTAAGTTTAACCGTTGCTCAAGATAACGGGACGTCCGTTAAATTACGTTCATTTTCCTGTTAGCAGTGTTACCATTGACTGTCACCGTAAAAAAACGGAAATATTTTTTACAGTGTATGGACCGGTGCCAGATAGAGACGAACGGTTTTCGCCAGCAGATTCAGCGTCCTAAAATTAATAAAAATAAATAATAAAAAAAGAAACCGGAAGTACGAAGCGGAAGTGGCCCAAAAGTGGTGGGAGAAGACTGGTTGCGACTAGGTAGTCGCTGCAGCCGCTTTTTTTAAGTTCACATTATTTCCTGGCGCTGATTCTGAAAAAGAGTGTGACACTTCTGTAGTAGTTTAATGACATCTTGCGACGGAGATGTGCGAGACAGAAAGTGAATGGGGGTTGTTATGCAAGATGGTGGGTCACCAGTGAGCTGACTATGTGTCTAGCTCCGTTTTTGATGTAATTATTTTTATTGTGACTAAGGTCAGCAAATACGACCGAAAATTAAAAGGCGTTTGATATTTTTATGCACTTGTGAGCCATTTGCCTTGTCAGGAGGTGATTTTATTTCGTATCCCACTGTCTCACAAATTAACTAGCTTGTACAATTAAATCGTTTGTGCCCGCAGCCGACAAGGCTAATGTAGAGTACGCGTGTTGGCTTGTGGGGCTACTACACTAAAAAAAAAATTTAATTAATTAAAACTTTCAAAAGGGGCTGGGGACTCACCAGTGGAGCATCCAGGAATTTCGTTGTGGAAGAAGGATTGGAATTTAAAATGGGGTATGGGAAGGGGAAGAAGGGGCTTTAAGTCTCATTTTCAGTAATTTTAGCGCCTAGGAAACGTTAAAAAATCAATTATTCGGAAATTTGTCCAAAAATAGAAAATGCCTAACATGTCTATTTTTTACTTTACTCCTAACTTCAAGGGCGAAACGAATACGGTTTCAGCAAGCGAAAGAGAAGAAACGTCAGCTTGTTTGGGGATCTATTCAACTGAATGGTTGACACCCAGGCCTAGGACAGTTTTTACCAATTGAGAGCTAATTGATATTAAATCTCCTAACTTCGGGTCGTAATTTTAATCCCGGTTGTCCCACTGCGACTCCCTTTATTGAAGCTGTGCCCATTCTAATGAGCATTTGAAACCAACGTTCGACGACAAAATGGATTCGTATTTTCGAGACATAATCCTCTTTCCTTGGCTCGCAGATTCTGTGCCCATCCAAATACTTTGTAAGTGCCCGATTGTATTTCCGGCTACGGACACTCGTAACGTTAAAAGAAATGAAAAAGAAAATTAAACTACTCCTTACGTTCAAAAAAACGTGACGGAATGAGAAAGAAAATTCCCGCAAAAGTACAGAAACATTCTTCGGAAAAGCCTGAATCCCGTTTTGTTGACCTTGTTGGTTAGAGTGGTAATAATTGGTATGCGCGGTGGAAATCGTGGCTTAAGCCCTCTAGTTAGTATTTAACTAAATTTTACGTCAAGGTCGCAAGTATAAACTAAATCAGACGTCAAGTTCGCGCTCTTTTCATTTTCCACGCGTCACTAACTTCGCTTCACTTTTCAGTATACAATCAATTGGTGAGCAGGCCGCTTTTTAACCTTGGCATTTCACAAAACACGTTGAGCTGGTTCTTTTGATTAGGCCTACATACAGTCGTTGCATTTCCTTATGAAAATTGGTGATGTGGGTCCAAAAGTACACAATGGACCAGCCAATTTTAAAGTTTTCACGTTCCTCCTACGTTCATTCACAAGGTGATCTGCATATGCTAATGGCATACGAAAAGGCATAAAAAATGGCATGTAAACGTTGGCATCCGGATGTTTGAAATCTGCGTGAAATTTTGAAAAACCATAAATTTCAAAGTCACTCAAATATTTTGTAACGTTATTATTCCAGTACAGTATCTTATTTTCACGATAGTATGGTGAGTGATTGGCCGCACGTAATAAACAGAGGCAGATCCCTCACAGCATCAAATTTTGGGGCCTGGGACTATCAAACAGCCCCCAACCCCTCCCTGAATGAAATCATAAAAGTTACACGTTATGATATTCGTCGGCCATAATTATTATGCGTAACGACATGAGCAGCTTATGTTATACAAGGGCTTCTCGCAACAAACCCTCTACCTGGTGAAGAAATGTATTCGAACCACGGTAAATACATTGAATTTTTTTTACAAATATTCACAGTAAATTCTTTTATTTAGTTATCAAGGAGCACACGACAATTCCTGTTACTCCAATTCTTGTACTATTTGTCGAAATTGCGCTCGTAATTCTGACTGCTAATTTCGAGGTTCGTTTCAAGTTTTTGTGAGAACCACTCAGTTTATACTGACGCCATTGATCAAGTGACTAAAACTCTTGCCTAGCCCTACTTTCCACAGTTTTTTTTTCCTTTCACACAAGCCTTAAATCGAGCTTCACACATCGGAAACAGATTCTTAACATACATAAACAAAAAATACTAGAATGCTGTATTGACAAAATTCGAGATTCGATTCACCTTTTAGAATCGCACACAGGCTTATGTCGGTTATTAAAAATCAAGAAAATCTGCTGATTTTCTACTTTCAACGTTGTTTTGTTTTAATGTGGTGACTTACATGGCATAGACAAAGACACAGCTGTGCTGGCTACCTGTATGGGAAAACAAAAACAAATTCAAAATAACTCTTGTGTCAAATTTGAGGTTTCTGTTGACCTTTTAAGATGGCTCACAATCCTATTTTGGGCTCGTTCGTTTTAATCTGGGATGTAGAAGGGAAGGAAAGAAAGCTGGCGCACTTGTAACTAACTCCATATGTCGGAATGAAAGAAATTGTTGGGGTTGTTGGTTCGTTCGTTAAACCAGACTGCGTAAGTTTGAAGACTTCTCTGCCGAACAGTCTGACAGATTTGCAGTGCTCCTGCTTCGTGCTCGTTGCCATCGAGGAAGCCGGATGAGCCTTCCTCAGTTCCAGATGCTGGTTATCAGATCGATTAAAAATTTCTCAAACATCAAGTAAGCCTTATCTCCGAAGCTATTTGAGGGTTCAGTTCCTACTTACTTTCCTCGACGGAAACAATTCAGCTCGGCTCCCGAAATATCTATCATATAAAAAGACAAAACTGGTAAAATGCACCGCCAAGTTCCGTATGGTTCGGCCTTTCAAAGGAGTGATATTAGCGCACCAAAACATTCGCCAAGGAAACCGCACCGACTAATAGTTCGAAGGTTAAATGAAAACTAGAGATCTTGGCTATTTTCGGTAGCAACGTTCAAGTTTTCATTTAACGTCTAAAATATTATTTCGTGCGATTAATTTGGCGAATGTTTTGGTGGAATATATCGCGCCTTTGAAGGGCCGAACCATATACGGAACTTGGCGGTGCTTTTTATCAGTTTTGGTTTTTGGTATGATATCAGTTGGTTTTTTTTTAATTAAGTAGTAAACTCAACTCGATTAGCATGCAGGTGTGTAATAAAGTGCCACGTCAACAATAGCTTGAGTGGTAATTTTTTTACCACTATCAATATAATTAGTTAGGCGCTAAGATGTCCGTCCGTGTGCGCGCTCACGAAATGCGCAAGCGCATTTTTCGATCAACTGCTTAATGATAAAAGCCTAACCTGGAATAGTAAATTTTTCTGTTAATTGTTGACGTTGGAAACCCAACATTTTAAGGCAAAACTAGTTTTTAAATTTTGCAATCATTGTTTGCTTTGAGAAACTAACTTTTGATGGGGATTTTTTTCAGCGATGTTTACTTTGAAACACAAAATCAAAAAATCTAACCGTTAGTAATAATTGTAATTGCACAGCCGCGTCAATTTTCAACTGAGTATTTCAATTCTTGCTAAACTTAATCGCATATAAAGCGGAAGATTTTTTACATTTCAAAAGTTTTCGACATCTTGGTCATTTTCTATGATATTATTGCCAACAGAAGACTCCTGAGTCGTCTGCTCAAAGTATTCTTTCCATATATTCTTTCCATGATTCGTAAGTGTTCGGTTTTTTTAATCTTTTCAAATGATCTAACCCTTGATACGCAACCTTTGACAAAAGGGGAAAAATCCATTTTGTAAATTATAGTCTTTTGAGAAATGAAAACTTTATTTAGACGGAAAGAAAGAGCTGAGAAGACGAGTCAATACAAGCTGTGTGGACGGGGACAATCGACTATTAATTAGAAAAAAAACGTATAAAATGTGTTTTGGTTCGGCCAAATCGCTTATCCTTAGGTACCGTGCGTTTCTTTTCCAACTAGCAATTTAGCGAAACAAGAGCATGGTTTGCGAATAACGTCAAACTGCGGGTAGATAAACGGTTTTGGGTTTGTGAGCGTTACGTAACACTGACGTTGACTTCACACCATACTCTTGTTTCGCTAAATTGCTCGACGGAAAAGAAACGCGCGGTTATGTATGCGAAGTAATTGTATCATATAGGACACAGAGTGGTCAGAAAATCCTAAGTTCAACCTAGGACGATATATGGTAAAATAGCAGATTCACGATTTAGGCGCAGCCATCTGAGATACTTCCGCTTTGAGATTATGGGATGGCAACCGCCATTACGACTAAACATGGTGAGCAAATTCAGCCAAGAATTCAGTCCACGGACCACACTTTGAAAACCACTGACTTACACTACATGAATGTTTACGTTCAGGCAATACTTTCAATAAAAAGAACTAATTTACAAGTTAAAACTCACGTTTGAGGGGGAGTTTTTACTTGTAAATTTGATGTTTTTATTGTAAGTATTTCATGTGGTGTAAACCATGCGCAATGGCTGTTTGCCGTGACGTCACCACGAGTTAGCCAACGACGAACGAGAACAACGGCTGTTTGGCCGTCTGATTGGACTAGCCCAGTCACGTGATATGCACGTCACAGTAAACAGCTATGGCGCGTGGTATAAGTATCCATTATTCCTTAGTGTATGTCATTTACTTTTGTAGGTGACCAGGGCATGAAACTTTTTAGCCGAATAATTAAAATCATTTATTGTTTAAATGCACTTGTGACCGTTTCTTCGTCTGTCAGGAGGAAACTGTTTGGTCGTGTACGGTTGAACCATAAAATAATTGATGGTTTCGTATATGCCTACTCCGTTTTGGATTTGCCTCCAAAATATTATTTTGCCTACGAACCTTCTAAATTGTGTTCAACTCACTGGGAGGTCAAGAATGTGATGCGTTTCGGTCGAAAACAATTTAGTTTAAAAGATCAGGTTCTTTGCTCATTATTATGATAAATCCATTCTTCCCTCAAGCCAATTCCAGCAATTAAACAACTTTTTCCTATCTTTTTTTTCGGAATGAAAAATCGTACAGCTATATAAAGTAATAGCCTTTTTATTGAGTGGGAAAGCTAAATAAGCTGGTGAATTTACTCCACAACTTTCAGCCACGACTTTCACGTAAAAGCAATAAAAGTCATTCATTGTTAATAAAACTCGTCACTATACACTACAACGCTTTAGTTTTATTGTGGAATATCGTCATTACACCTGTTAGCACATTATTACAAAGCAGACAGAGTTTAAACTCGCAGCTTCATCAATCAAGGGGAAGATAAAAAGCTGCTACCATAAATGTAAACGGTATGTTGAGTCACTTTATTACATCTTGGTATGGGATGTGGGGACGGACTGGTAATGGTTGGTTCCAGCAGCGTTAATACATGTGGACCCCCATGTGGGTGGGGGGGGGGGGGGGGGGAGGATTTAATGTAGCTACGTAGATAAATATGTTTAAAAAAAACAAGTAGGTTCGGTTAGGAGGAGGATTGAGGCTGTATGGCACGTCGACAGCTACTTCATTAACGCCAACCTTAGTCACAGGGCCACATATTACAAAAATGTTCAACAAACCCCCCCCCCAAATCATGATTTCGTCTTACATCTGTATCTCTTGCAAAAATTGAAAGACCCGGACGAGAGGACGGGCTCATCGCCCAATTGACACGCGATGTCTCGCAGAAGATGGAAATGGCGACGAATATCATCAAGATGGTGGCAATCAGCAAGTAAATGAGTGGCCGGTGCACCAATAACATTCAGGATGGATAACCCCCTCAAAAGGAAGCAGTGAGTAAGGTTGATGCCAAAGGCAGAGCCGGCTGAAAGGTCACGCGAGCAACGCGGCCTCGTAGGGCCCCCGGATTAAAGGGGCCCCCACGCGGGAGCAGTCATCCTTACTATAGCGAAAAGGAGGAGTATGGATTGAGAATCCTTTATACTGCGTCAAAATAAAGAGAAGAACGGGGTGAGAATCTGTACTAGTGCTTTGAAACTAAACTTCGGGAATGAGGTTTAAGCGAATCGAAACTGAAAATAGTTGTACTAGCGAATCGAACGGCTGATAATTTTGTCAGTAGGTGGCAGTCTGATAGGAAATGATAAACGTGATACGGTGAAATGGACATTCTTTTTTGTTCCCTCCCCCCCCCCCTTTTTTTCTTTTCTACCCTTTTTTTTTTTTTTTTTTTTACTTTTCTTTCCCCCTTGGGAAGTACGTTTTTTGTTTCTTTATGGGGTTTTTGTTTGTTGTCATAGTTAGTAACGATTTTTTTTCCGTTTTCGTGGCTGTAATTTGTCATTTTTGGAACTTTATTTGCTGTTTTTGTGGTTCACATTCTTTTTGGTAATAAAAAAAAATAAATGGATATTGGCTCGGATTGTATGAAAAGTGATTGGTTAACGCCGGCTATGAAAAGATCGGGAAAAAAGCGCTTTTAATGCTACACTTATGACCCCGGAAGGGGGGGGGGGCAGTGACTGAATCCGCGTAGGGCCCCAAATTGTCTTGAGCCGGCCCTGGCCAAAGGGGGCTAACATCACCTCAGTCCCATTGACTGCGTCAGCAAGCCGAGTACCATTCTTGGACAGTGGGCCTTTAATAGCCCGCAGCTTACAGCCGCCTCGTTCGTCCCACAAGGTTTGCCAAGCAGCGAGCAATCTCAGACGTAGAGCTGGAAAGGCGCCCGAGAGAACAAGGACCAGAATGGCCCCTTAAGCTTCAGTATCAGCATGCTCATTCCTAGCTATCGTGACATGGCCCTCCATCCTACAGAAAATCAGTTTTTCTCTAGCCAGGAAAGTGGAAAAGCAGAGCTTGGAAAGGTTAGGTGTCATTATGTTTCGTTAGATTAGGTTAGGTTTGATTAGGTCCGCAGTAAGAGTTAAATTTTTTCTCTAAAACTAGCTGTACCCCGGCGTAACACACGCCAGTCTAGCTGGTTCCCGCATACTTAGCGAAATATATTACTGGGCAGCGTGAAATGGAAATAGTTGAATTTTTTTTTAAATCGCATATGCAAATACTTTGTAAAAATAATTTAAAGTTCAGCTCAGCCCAATTCACATTTTAAAACAAAGGAGACCCTGAACAAAAATTATTTACTATTACAGTTTTGATATCAATTTTATACAATAGGGAAGTGGCCGTAAAAATTACCATCTGTATCCTCGAAAATAATTTCTGGGCCTGTCCTCTTGCTGCGTCAACCCCGGCTTTGCTCGAGGTCCTTGGACCCTTACAAACGCAAACACGAACAATCTATTTACGTGTCACAATCATCGCGACACGAGCCTGTCCATAACTTTTGAAAACACCGTGCAGAAGCTGAAAGTGAACACTGGTCGGAACGGAGGACAACGACCAAATAAGAGTCCTATTTGTCATAGGCTACTTCCGAGGCTGCTTCATTGCAACAGCCATATATATGTTTAGCTGTCTGTGTCAGTGATGGTCGTAGACCGTCCTGGTTTATTTAAATTTACAACTCGCCTCAAGCAAGGTGATGATTGAGACTCAACAAGGTCAAACCATCACTTTTTAGCTTCTTTTGTGGTGATGGAAGTGACGTGCTTTACAAATGAGATTTGCTTGCCGCAGGCTACAGCAGTAGGCTATTATAAAGATATAAATATATATATATTTTTAAAGAACGGCTCCTTGTGTTTCGTTTGCTTGCAGTGGTAAAACAGTTCGCTAAATGTCTGTTTCTTTTGGTATTATATTCTATTTAGCTGCAATTTGCAAGTACTGCATGTATTGGAAGTGCCTTAATTCCTCGTTTTGTGCCGCGATAGATACGTCCACGCACTAACAAAGTCCGTGCTAGCTCGGTTACAAAATCAACATGGCCGCTTCCGACCGACAAATAATTTGATGGTATACTGCAAACACCGGCGTGTTTTAGTCTTCTGTACAGCCGAAATGGCTGGGAAGACTACAGCAACGACATGTGTCCGTCCGTCGCCTTTTTCAGTGGTAGTCAAGTGGACTTTAAAGGACCCGGTGCACTAGGCGGCCAGGTCGTGCGGCCAGTGGTCGCCGTAGCCACGTCCATTTTCCCTTGATAATACACGATCACGTGGTGAAAAATGAATACGGAACAACCATTATCGCCCTGTGGTGGCCTGCACGGTGCCCGGGATCCCAGTAGCTGTGCGACTGACCGGCTGCGGTAGCCAAGTGTGCAGTGCTACATACACCATAAGCATTCTTCGTGGCCGTAACGACCAGATTGGTGCTACCAACGTAAATGCTTAGTGCGTGGTTTTGCGTAAACCGTAAGCATTCTTACTGGATGCAGCGACCTGGTTGCGCGGCCTGGTCGCCTAGCGCGCGTGGGCTCTAAAAGAACACGGCAAATTAAACATCGTTGCTTCCTTATCATACAGGGCGATAGCCGTGTATATATATGATTGAAGTCCTCTCTCCAGCAAAACTAAAACTATTAATTTCTCAGTTTCTATTCAATATATTTCGACCAAACTTGACCACATAGTAGATAGCAAGTTTTCCAAACTTTACACCAACTTTTATGCAATTCCGTGCAAGAGTAAACATAGGGAGCCACACGGAAATGTGAAAACTGTTCACTTCTAGTTGTTGTTGTTGTTGTTGTTGTTGTTGTTGTTGTTGTTGTTGTTGTTGTTGTTGTTGTTCTTGTTCTGGGCTGACACGGTTTCAGAAAAAACTACTGCACCTACCTAAAATCTGAAACATGATCTGAGCCAGAAATTTTCCTGGGCTTCAACCTTACATGGACCACTTTTTCGATTGGTCGATCCATTCCGGAGTTACGGGACCCTAAATGATCATTTTACGTTGCTTTAACCTTTGCACTTATGGAACAATGCCACTCGGCAAACTCCAGATTCATTCTTCGTGCACGTGTTGTGTCGTAAACAAGGTACATGGATTGCAAACAAAAACGTCAAGTGTGCCGTAAAAAAGGGGTTATATGATTGAATTTTCAGTTGTTAAAATGTACACGGATAAAAATTGATGATTTTTAATTGAAATAATCAAATGTACAATTGAGAAAATTGCATCTGTTTGTGCGCTGTTGTGCTTTACGTTTTGAATATATGATGCGTAAAGCACAATAGCACTTAAACAGATGCAATTTTCTCAATTGTACATTTGATTATTTCAATTAAAAATCATCAATTTTTATCCGTGTACATTTTAACAAGTGAAAATTCAATCATATAACCCCTTTTTTACGGCACACTTGACGTTTTTGTTTGTAATAGCTAATAGGATTTGTCGACATACCTCAATGAAATAATAACCTTTGATCGTTGCATTTAGGTCCAACGCGCACTAGGCGGCCAGGTCGTGCGGGCAGAGGTCGTCGCGGGTAAAAAACACGGCGACGTACGCCGCGGCCATATCCGATTTTCCTTGATAATTCTCGATCATGTGTGAAAAATGAATACGGTTCAAACAATGTCGCCCTATGGTCGCCTGCACTCCACTCCCAGTGCCAGTGGATGCTGCGACTGACTGACTGCGGCGGCCAAGTGCGTTGTGCTGCATGTACCATAATCATTCTCATTGGCCGCAGCGATCTGGTCGCGCGACTTGGCCGCGCGACTTGGCCGCGTAGTACGCGGAGGTTTTAACTACTACTGGAAAACACACAACCGTAAAAAAAAAGGACTTCGTTAACGACACACATTAGCTTCGTTAAAAAAAATTCTCAATTCACCGTGTTGCATGAATGAATAGGTTTACTCTCGAACCCAATTCTTCGTTAGCAACTAATTACGAAATTAAAACGTCAGGTAAAAAACAAATTAAGCCTAAAAGGCCAAAATTACACCTAAAAATCTAAAACTAGGCCTAAAAGCTAACACATTTTCAACCGGTAGTTGGTTACTTTTAGATTATATAATAGAGATCGCTGTTGCAGTGCGTAATAGAGGTGTGCGCCTCAACATACCGTCCCTTTGGGCTTACTCAGACAACAAAAGTGCAACCAAGCAACAAACCGACGTTTTGGAATTTTTGTCCGTTATGGGTTACGCTACGCTCGCTCCGCTCCTCCAATTATTAATATTCTTATAAATACGGTATTACTTACAGTCAGGTGACTCATTACCGTGCGTTTCTTATACTTGCAATGCTGAAGCAGTTCGCTGAACGGCTGTTATTGTAACCTACAGACTGTTTGGCTGCAATTTGCAGTGCTGCATGTAGTGGACGCGTCTTTTTTCCTCTTTCCGTGCAGTGCTAAATGCAGCCAACATGCAGCAACAAAAATGGTGGTATCTCTGCTGCGGAAACAAGATGGCTGCTTCTCAGCGATAAAAAATTTGATCATGTACAGCAAATACGGCCGTAGTTTTATAGTTGTGGTGAATTTAACTGAAACCACAAAGTTGCAGGCAGGTAAAGTAATAAATACTCAACCATGAAATTCGATTGATTCATTTCGATCGCCAATAAAACCTTCACGACAGCGTTTTTCAGCGAGTTGAACGATTACGGCTGTCGCATGGAGATGGCGGCGGCCATTTTTTTTTTGGCGTTACGTTTGGTAGCTCTGTGTGTACTAATCCGCCAGGGGACTGTTTATTTTGGTCGTCTAACGCAAGTGACGTCTTAGTGACGTAGGCATTTATCAAACGTATGCAGCTGCTGCACTGCTACAAGGAAAAGAAACGCGCGGTTACCTTCTTTCGCTTAGTGGGGATGTTCTGTGTGACGTCACTCTCCACCATTTGTTTACGTTTACATAAAAATTAATAGCGAAGTAAAACTGTAGGTCCGCCATCTTTAGTCTTTGTTTTCAGCGGCTCAAAGAGCCGACGAGTCCATTGCTTCAGCTATGACGTCAGGCTGAAGATTCGTAATATTCAACGCACGTTGAAAACAACTTTAATGTGCTATGGCGTCAGTGCTGAGCTTGTCGGCGAGTTTGAGAAGTGTTTAATAAATCTTTACCGCAACTCTGTCAAAAATTAGAAAGTTAGTTAGACACTATGTTCATTAAATGTCAGCCTGCCTGAGCGGTGAATGAAACCCACGACCTTTGAAGCCAAAGGCCACGGTCCAGCCGCTACGCCATAAAGGCACATGGCTGTTTACTTGAAACCCCCTATTGACAGAGATTGAGGAACCACAAGAGCATAAAAAAGCCAAACGGAATTTAATTTTCGGGAAATTATTGCTTCCCTTGGTCACAATAAAACACCACATATATACAATTAAAACATGATAAGAAATAAACTACTACTTTGATCAGTCCGCCATCTTGGAGAACTCTAGTACACCACTGATATATTGCACTGGAGTTCTCCAAGATGGCGGACTGATCAAAGTCGTCGTCTTTTTATTATCATGTTTTAATTGTACGTATGTGGTTTTTTATTGTGACCAAGAGAAGCAACAATTTCCCGAAAATTAAATTCCGTTTGACTTTTGATGCTCTCGTGGTTCCTTAATTCCTGTTAGGAGGGGTTTTCAAGTAAATAGCTCGCGCTGGACACATGGACGTGTTAGTGTGGCTTA
Source organism: Lithobius niger (assembly GCA_023313725.1). NCBI lineage: Eukaryota > Metazoa > Arthropoda > Chilopoda > Lithobiomorpha > Lithobiidae > Lithobius > Lithobius niger. Next base: position 7,718 of record JAHWFP010123430.1, on the reverse strand, counting down.
GCGGAGCTTCGGCCTTTGGTTTCAAAGGTCGTGGGTTCAATTTCCCGCTCAGGCAGTCTGACACATAATTACAAAAGGCAACGTATAGTGTCCGCGGCCTATCTTGAGTTCTCCGCAGAACGAGCACAGATAATCGATTGTACGTTTTCAGTAGCAGACTGCCTTGTTGATATCCAAGATGGTTACAAAAACAATGGCGGCCACCGATTAAAGCCACCCCATCCAGGAAGACGTAGCCGCTCACAAAATACTTGCAGGACTCAAGATACACCGCGCACACAATAAATAGATTTGCTTGTGTATTTATGTAATGCGATATTTAATGCGATACTTTCCGATCTATGACTCTATCTTCCATTGCATCATACTCAAGACCAAGGACTCACTCGAAACAAACCTATACCATGCAAGACGAGGCGAAGTTATAAATCTGAAGTCTTATTGCAGACGACCCTAAGCAATTGTCAAGTGAAAAAAAAAATTAATCACATTGCACACACCCTTCGTGACAAGACAATCGCCGAGAGGTAATATCTTCCGCACTACCGTTTTCAACCCGGCTGTATTTGTTTTTTGGTTCATAAGAGGTGCTTCCGGCAACGAACTTGAGACCGGCTCTCGACATAAAAACAGTAACCTGTCGAAATTTACGACCTCAGCCATGATGACCCAAGGAAAAAAAAAAGTCGTATGAACGGCCAACATCAAGCAAAAACTTCATTGAACGTAACTTACGTTCTTTTAATGAAATTCGTTATAAGCCTGGCCGAATTACAAGCGTAACAAATTAATGCTCAATATAAGTGATGAAGTCGTTATTAAATGATAAAAAAATAATAACTGAGATTGGAAGGGGAAAAAAAGGGTAATGCGTAAGTGACAGGACTTTTTTTTTTTTTTACGATTTCTTTGCTGGTAGGCTAAAACATACGTGGATAAATTGTTCGGTTGAGTTAAGGTCCGTTTAACCCTTCTATACTGCTACGTTAGGAGGAAAACATTTTAGCTCACAGATCGCGTCTATGGGACACGCAACCAATTATTTTACGCGCGAAATTTGAAATTTCATATTTGAAATTTGAAGCATGAATTTTGGGTAGTAAAGGTGCAAAACTCCAACAAGACAACTGACCTTGGAATGCACACAAATTTTAATTTTAAGAGCCGCTACTTTTGCTCCTTCCTTGGCCACCTATACAAAACAAAGACAACATTAAGAATGATGAAATATGAAACCCTACTTATGTACCTAGAAAATTAGTACTTACAATGATGATGCTTAAAAGGTTTAAAAACCTTAAGAAGTGGGTTACGCCCCATGCACTAGACAGCTGGGGGCAACCATGTTGGATTGTGACGTCAAAGGGACCGGTCGGGGCTTGCAGTATTTTGGCACTGCATCAGGCTTCAACTTAATTTGAGCTTTAAAATTCTTGAAAGTCCCCAACCCTGGTGAAAATAGGTCATGAAAACGTTAAATGTCCGATTCTGAAATACATTTACTTGGTAGTGTGATACACTCTTTATCTCGGTGTTAGCAGTAACTAATTTTTTTTCTAAAATATTGTCTGAAATAATCATCTAAAGCCTCAAGCTGTACTTTACCCATAACAGGTTTTCTGTTACCCGGATAAATTATGGCTGTAACCTTTGCTGTTTTACCATGAATGGTCACAGTTAATTCACATTCTCCCGCCGGTTTTGTTATTCCCCCGTCCCATGAACGAAGGTGAACACCAGCCGGTTGTAAGGGTACATCTGAAAAATACCTGCGATATCATTTTTCAGGCAGTAGAGTAAGATCAGACCCACTATCCACTGAAATAGTCCGTTTGTGTCCATTTACCTCTGGCGTTAAAACCAGTCATCTGCTCGAACTCTTGTAAAATTAACAACAGAAATTGGTGTAACCGTATCCACTTCCAAATCAGTATCAGGGCTCAGAACACAGTCACTAGATTCATCTTGCTGAGTGTCAGAATCAGTCGATTCTTCTACTGTGGGCTTTTTTCGAGTGTTGTAACTGTTTTTACTTTAGGCACGACCTTTCTTAATTAAAGGCTTTTTAGCGCTGTTATTTTGCACGTTTCCTTTTCGGCACACCTTGGACAGATAACCTATTTTTTGGCAGTTCGAACACTTGTGGTTTAAGTACTTGCACGAGCTTTTTACGTGTCCATCGTAGCCACAACAATAGCAACACACACTTTTTAGATGTGTTTTTAGACCTAGTGGTGACCCAATGCGCTGCACCTGCACCTGCACCTGCACCTGCACCTGCACCTTCTCAGCAGATTCCTGAGCCAATGCCAACGTAACTGCACTTGAAAACGTAACTTTGTCCGGGTCTTGAGAGAGCAACTTGAGTTGAATTTCGCTTGAGCGAAGACCAGCAATAAATCTGTCCCTCAACATGATCTCCAGATCCGTGCCGTTTGCAACGCTATAGTTGCACTGCAAAGTCAACTTTTTAAGCGCCGTAACATAGGCTGAAATTGGCTCAGAACTGGCGTGATCCCTTTTCTGAAACGTTACTCGTTCACAAGAGTAATTCGTTTTTGGACACAAGCTGGCTTCTATAGTAATTTATTGATTTCATTCAGTGACTGAGTCATAGGTGTGTTAGGCGCACATAAATTGCATAACAAAGCATAGGTTTTAGCTCCTATATTCGTTAGCAAAATTCCTACCTGTTTATCAACAGGATCATCATAAGTAGCAAAATGAGCACTCTTTCATACTACAAGTTCCATGTTCGACATTAGGGTCGAACTCGCTAAGTCTTTTGTGCCCAAAGTTAGCACCTGACGAAGCGGGGGGGGGGGGGGGGGTGTTAAATTTCCACCCATATTCTGCCCCGTTTCACTCGTATTACCAGTCCATATGGTCCATATGATACTTGGGTCGGTTCTCGGATTCGAACCGGCGTTCTCTTGGTTTGGAGCCGACGACGCTGACCACTGGGCTGTGATTGCTCGCCTTGCTCGTATTCCCCGAGGCCCCACCACATAGCCCGTGCTAGGACTTAGTTGTTCGCTGTTATACGTTGAAGGCGTACGTTTGTATCTAGGCGGCTACGGGTTGACATTCGAGTGGCTTACTATTCGTTAAAATAATATCAGTGATTGTGATAACTTTATTTAATTATTTTAAGAAAATTTCACTAATTTCTTATGTGTCCTCATTATATTTTGTACATTCTCCCCAGTGCGGTTTCTAGTGGCCCAAAGCCCTTCCGTGTCCGTCCACTCCCCAATGAGGCTGTGGTAAATGTGTATTTATTTATTTATTTATAACAGTAACTCATCACGTGAAACTGAAACTAAAACTAAAATTGGAATTTCCTACCATTCTACGTTGCAGTCTCAGCGAGCCCACAATGTTACGTTTCAGGTGACGAGTTCGAGACTGAAGGAAGGCTAGTCTTTTCTCGAACGAATCACTAATAATAATGGATAACAACAACGGAAAATATCTATTAAAAAGTTCTGTAACAAAAAGGTGAAATCCATTCTGACCTCCTCCACCGGGAGAAGGTCAGAAAAAATCATGCAATTATTTGGTGATTTGGATAGGAACTTGTGGTTGCAACCACTGTCCCCTGCACCGCCCATAAGCCTTTTACTATAATTAGGACTAGCAAGCCTAGTAAGTTTCCCTACACGAATACTGTAATGATGCTCCGTCACTAGGACGGTACTACTGGGAGCTCTGGCATTCGAGTCTAGATACTGTGCAGTTGGCAGCTGACAGGCAGAGTGAATGGACATATGATCATGTACAAGTGTAGGCTTAAACCAAATTTTGGCCCTCAAATAGTTTGGGTGTGGATTATCATAACAAGAGGAGCTGGCATGAGGTGAGCAGTGTTATAATATCCATAAATAAATAAATAAAAAAGAACAAATAAAAAAGTTAGGAAAAAATAAAGACTATTCCCGTCAGTCCCTTTCCTTAGAACTTTAAACTTTACTGTTACTCTTTAATGAATATTCATTGTCTTTCCTTAAGAATAATGTTATAGTGGTGTTGATTATTGACAAGTATCTTAACACACCTCGGGTTTTCTCTTTTATGAACTCTACAGCATTATGAAGTATATTAATAAACGTATTTTTTCTATGGATTTCAAACAGGCTTTTCATAGACTAGCACTATTACACTTTCGGACAAATTGTAGTTTAGTAGCAAAACTTTCACGACTGCTCTCAAAATTGCGTATTGCAATTAGACGAATGATGCACAACGTGTACAACATTTTTGATTTGGTCTTGACATTACGACTAAGTAGAAAGCTTACCAGAATGGAAATTTCAGCAAAAAAAAAAGAATAATAATTGACAAACATGATTCAAAGAAAGTGTTTTTCTTGAACTCAGGCAAATGTGACGAAACACTGATTTCGTTGTTACCAATTTCAAAAAGTGGTACACATTGAAGAAAACTTGCTAGACCATCTTTTATCCTTTCATGGATACTGGCATTTATCATAGTTGTAAAATATGTTGCAAATACATTATCATCAGCTTGATATTTCGTAAAAGGTTTTGGGTGTGCTTTTCAAAACTAATAAGAAAAAGCTTATGAAAATATGAACAGTAAAAGAACCTGGCAGTTACAGGCTTCCCTTGATGAAACACTTAATTGTGCTATTTTTTTTTTACGTTCATACAACAAACCCTTGAAACAGAAGTGACCTTCCGTAAAAGTATAGATACAATTTTTAAATTTTACACACTAATTAAATTAGGTTTAATCAAGAATTTATAGGGTTGGAGAGAATTTGTAACTGAGACCCATACTGAAACGCCTTAGATACATTAACATTAGTTCAGTCTTATGTTTATAGAGGGCACCACGTGTTTTATGTGGAAATTTCTACTTAGTTTTTAGCCTAAAATTAAACTAAACGAAACGAAACTAGCTTATATTTAATTATAGTTAAATGTAATTTAGTTTACTTTAGATTTGGGCTGAAAAATGAGCAAAAATTACCAAACAGAACATGCGGCGCCCTCTAAAAACTCAGTTTGAACTAATGGGGACGAATCTAACGTGTTTCAATAAGGACTTTTTAGAGTTACAAATTCTCCTCCCAAACCCTATAAATTCTTGGTTTAATTCAGACTGTTGCTAGTTCGGAATAATGTTTAGATAAAGTGCACATCAAAGTTAATCATATTTAGGAGTTAACAAGTTGGTGGAATAAGTGACGTAAAACTTTCAATATCATCACCAATGGATTCTTCTTAAATTTTCGGCGGAGTGACGTCCATCTTCCTCAGAAGTCAGCACTAACTTAACCAACAAAAATTATGGCTTCACATATCAAAATGCGTCCATTTTTAAACCTCGCGCTAGAATTGGTGAACACTTAACACCACGCGCCATTTAATATGGACTTACGATTGTTTGTCAAGTTCCAAGGCCTGCTGAGGGTTGATTGGCTGAAGTCCATTCTGTTTGAATCAAACATCCTACACGAGCCCCACCTCGGAGCGTTAGAATCAATCGCTATCTGACGATTTCAAAAACGAGACGTATCCCTAATGAATCTGAAGGTGCCACATAACAGCATTGAACAGCTAGTCAAACCTCAGTTGACCTTGGAACCTGAACAGTGCCAGGTCCAGATTAAGTGCCGCGGGGAGATAAGTGGTCGCCAGTCCTAGAAGTTTAAAATGGACGTATTCTGATATTTAAGGGTGTAGTGTTTATTTTGTTACGTTAGTGCAAACTTCTGAGGAAAGTCATGAAGTCTCCGTCATTATGTCAAATAACCATTGTAATTGACGATTGCCGGTATTCTAATGGTGGATTAAGTCTTTAGGAGTGTCGAAGCAGTTACCGTATCATTCACGGAGTTTTTTGGTCCTTGCAGTTCTTTGGTATTTAGTTGAAATAGCCCGTAGCAATTTTTACTTTAAATGGAGATTGACAAATTGAGAGACGACACAGAAATCGTGCTTAATTCCAAGAACGAAGCAAAACTTACAGGTCTGGCTTTGCTTTTCAAATTTTTGACAAACACTAGTTTGATGGAGAAGAACAAACGAAACTCCGTCGAACTGCTTGTCGAATACTTGTAAAGCAATGCTATAGAACTGTTAATTTTTGCTTCGTTCCTTGAATGAGAGTGTTTCCATGTCGTCTCTCAGTAAGTTCTTTTGTGATTACAGAACTGTCGCCTAAGCAGCAAATCTACTTGGGGAGGTGGGGGAATTCCCATGCCCGCCCAGTTGCCCCCTTATCAATTTTACCGTGTTAATTTCTACTGCAATGGCAAAACCAGCTAGACCGTTCTATTCAAGGAGACAATCATTTCTCTGGGAAAGTAATTTCATCGGTAAAGGCAAAAAGAACTAATTAAATCAGTTCGTTGAACTAAAAATTATCAGTACTCAAAGAACAGGATTCGAGTTAATCCATATCTGCAGGCAGAGGAAAAGCTAACAATTAAAAATGAGAATCCAAGATGATTTACGTTTGTAAAGCATGGGGCAGCAGTAGGGGAGGAAGAATGAATTTGTGATAATAGGAGTGCTTCTGTTTTAACTGACTTAACTATCAGAAGCACATGTCTCTTGTTGAGGCATGGCCACTATAAAACTTGTCATATTTGAATTTACTTCCCAATTTTGCCTTTTAACGTGCGAAAATTTGCCACGGTGTACTAAGATGTGAAAGGCAATGTTGTGAAGTAATTTTCAATTTTAAGTGTTTTATAATTGACTTAACTGCTAATTCAGTTGCAAATGCCATGTTAAAATAGTGCCCGCTCCTCCCCCCCCCTTCCCCTAGCAAGTTTAATCTATTGTCGCTGCTGTGTAGTCGTCAAAAGGTCAAATTATTATGTTGGCTAATACTGAACGACATCCTTAGATGGTTATGGCAAAACTATTTGTGTATCATATCACACCATTTCAGGACTACACTAAAATAATTACTTCTCTTATTGTAGTCGCAGCCTTAGTTGAGATCAGAGTTGGCCTCGTGGTTACCATCAAATGTGCATGTTAGGGCACTTTCTTCTCCGTTCACAGATCGACAGCAACCAAGCAAGGAGCATTTTATGACAGATTTTATGACACCTACTTTGCTTTGGTCACTTGTACCTCTAGAAGGGATGAGCTAATTGCTGGGGCAGCCATATGCTTTCAGAGTGAAAGGAGAAAAAAAGCAACAAATGCTGCACCACTTGGATCTTAATAAGGCTGAGGCTATTATAGTTCAGTGATCAGAAGCAAAATTATGGGCTAACAAAGCGACTGGAATGGCATAACTACAGGAATTAAAAAATAAAACAGAAACCAGATTTCATAAAACAACAGGTTTATTAAATATACGAATAAAATCAATGACATTTGATGAAAGATGTAAACACGGTAACATAAACGTTGAATCCGTGAGTAAGGATGTCACACGATGAAAAAAAAAACAGAACTGAAAACAACAACAAAAGAACAAAAACAAATGGTATTTTCTGTAACACAAGCATATGACATAACGTCTTTATGGACTGCTTTCATTTTCCTAAAGGTACATTCCTGTCTCTGTGTGAAAAAAATGGTTAGACAATATGCAAAGTTCTCAGGAATTGGTGCACAAACTATTCATTCAGTCGTTAATTTCACAATATCTGCTATACTAGCACTTTGTACGATTTCTTCCAAGGTCAAAATAAACGTCTTTGTAACCACTGAGGATATATAAATTTA
>JAHWFP010123428.1:19444-29983 GCA_023313725.1 Lithobius niger | reverse complement strand
CCCCCCCCCCCCCCCCGGAGGATTGTAGTATTATTTTATTACCTGCTTTAAACTTGGAGTCCTTCATCGAGTCTAAACTGACAAATCCAGGGCAAGAGAATAATCGTTTAGCAGTAGCCCAATGACAGAAAAAGATTAAATGCTAAATACTAAATTACGTGGAGGAAATAGATTGACAACAGAAAAGGGTGCCAAGAATATTTCTACGTCTTTATTTGTATCATTTCAAACAGCAAGATTCGAGCATTGGTGTTCACGTAAAGCCATCGAGTGTTTACGAGTCAGTGGCTTGTTTAGCCTAACCACGGCCACTAAACTAACTGGCCGGCTCTACAACGATATTACGGGGGGAGACAAAATGGCTGCCACGTCTGGTTCATTTCGTCGAGGTCTCTTCTTCGAGACGCGAGGCGACATCTATTGGTGGCTAGTGGCGGTTTTCCAAATAATAATTTAAATTATTGCGTAGATTTTGGTGGCAAATTTTTTTTAATTCATAAGAGTATTTTTAAATGGTGTTTAAAAATATCACTCAGTCACAGTTAAGCTATTTCACTGCGTTTGTAAAAAAAAAGCAACACGTTCGTTCGTTGGCAGTTTGTACGGAGGGTGTCGCCCTCGGTTGACAAAATGCGGCAACTCAATCGCATCAGCGGTACTTTCGGCGGCCATATTGCCAGCCCAGTCTCTTAATGCTATTTTTCATTCAAGATCCGGCCAGTACTGTAGATAGCCCTGGCCTAACTTACATTCAAAGCGTGGCATTTTCATTTGACGTTCTGCAGCTATTTCTCCAAGTGAGGGATATTCAGAACGTGAAGCGACAAGAAGCCAATGGAAGAATCTGTGCAGAGCAGGATATAAAGAAAAAAAATTCTTTCCGTCTTGTAATTCATGTCTATATTTTTTATTTTGGACTTCTGAAGATGGTTAGAATCATTATTCGTAGCCGAATATGAAAGTTTTAAGCAACTACTGAAAGTGTTTATATATTTTTGTTTCCTCACTGACTCTAGCAACTGGATTAGGGCGCGTTTACGCAATGACTCGCATTTGCATTCTCGCAGCTAGAAGCTAGAAATCACCTAAATTCTAACATGGCGACGGTTTTATGTCTGCCGCCTCGCAACGAAAACAGCAAATAACGTGACTTCAGAAGTGTTTGAGAAAATTGTTTCGTCATGAGGAATTCTTTATATTATTGGCACGGATTATAAGACTGCAAGTATTTACTCAAACGATGTCAGATTTAGCTAATCCATTTAGCGTTGTTACCATGGCAATGTCACCTTTGCCATCGCGATTGAGTTCTAGCTGCGAGAATGCGAAGGCGAGTCGGTGCATAAACGCGCCCTTAAACTTGCTGACAGTAGCAATTATTTTATGCTTTTCTGGTGTTCTAGTTGTATGTTTTCGTTACTAAACATTACTTAGCGAATGGGTTGTACTTACGGTATCGATGTCCATTGTATGCACCCTGATGTTACTGGATTTCCTGTAATCATAAAAACAAACGTAAACTTCTTGCCGGTCTTTATGAAGAAACAGGCTACACGAAAGTATAATAATGTTGTGTTCTTAAACTGACATGGGCATGATTTGCTGGGGTGATCCGGAATCACTTAGACGTTTGTAATCCAACGTTCTTGCATCATTTTTAAGAGTTACCCAGAATATATTATTTAAAAAAATTAAGACTACATCTGTACCCAGATTATTTGAATCCTTTAGTCGACCGGTTGAAAGGAGAAAGCCCCCGCCCCTCATTTATTTTGGTGCAAGGCAAAAAGCGATTGCTTGAAGAGAGGCTGCATACTCCTCAGCCGCTGATGAACGTTATTGCAGTTCACTTTCACAAGACCAATCCCTACCCAAACTTCGATGGTGCTAGTGTATCCTAAGCTGTAAAATCTTATCACTAGGCAAAATATGGCATCAGCCTTTATTTCTCTCAATCAAACTACCGCTCTTATTATTATTATTTTTGTTTGCACCGTGTCAGCATTTTAAAGCGCTGGGTAGATTTTCTTATTGACAACAGGACTTTAAAGCAAAAACTGATTTCAAAATGAAGTCTTTTCTTGCAACCTTACAAGTCACTGTGCGATCATTAGTTGAGAACGTTATACGAAAACAAATGATTTGCAACTATCACGAATTCGTATGCCCTTTATGAGAAGCTTCCGTTCCGTTAGAAAGTTCTGTTCCGAAGAAAGATCCGTTAGGAACGAACGAGGAATGTTGAACCGTATTAATACCATGCCAGAGTATGACCAATAACCCTCAGCTTGGTCATCCAAAAAAGACATCCATCTTACAAGGAATTCTATAAAAGCATGATTTACGCGCGTCGATAGCTTAACAAATCCAATGATGCATATCTAAATAAATAAAAAAATATAAATAGTGCAAGGAGGGTGTAAGTGTCCACGTATGCGAGGCCATCATAAAAAAAAACCATCTATACACCGTCTCAAACAATGAAAAATAAATAAATTAACACCCGGAAAACACCCTACTGAGTTCAACCTCCTGCAGCCCAGGGATTCTTTCAGTCTTTGACAACACTTTATCCTGTTGTGCGCAATTTTCTAGTTGACATTGTAAAGCTGGTATACAAATCGATATGCTTGATACTCTCGACTTGTACATTGTCCTGCTCAATTTTGGTTTATTTACTAGTACTTAAATGTAACCCGGAGAAAGCATCGGCTTTATAATTTTCACTACCCTTGACATATACTATCGCAAACATATCCATTAAAAAGGAAAGCCCATCTTTATAGTCCAGCTGCAGCCATGACAGGTATAATTTTGTTACGATCAAATATCCAAGTGAGAGCCTAGTTATCAGAACATAGCGTGAATTTACGACCAAATAAATATTGGTGGAATCCTTTTACACCAACAATATTATAATTATACTCAGCCTCCCGATCTATTTCAGCATAGACCCTTTCCACTGTATTGAAGGTGCGAGAGACAAAAGCATCGGCCCTGCCTCCCCATTTGGGAAGACATGCAATAACTCTGCTTTTACAACATAAAGTGAACACTGAGCAGTCACACCTAAGCCTCAGCAGCAATTCATCATCGTAATGAACAAGCACTCCACTGTTTAGGAAAACCGTTTGCTGACTCACCACAATCGCTCCACAACCTGGGTGTTTCTTTTCGCAACAGGTTGTTTTTACGGAAAAACGATTGACGCCATATTTGGCACAAATTTAGAAGATTGATTTACAAATCCCCGAAATGGCCCTAATTACTGCTGATTACTGGAGCAATCTTTCATAGTTACCAACCTTTCTGGAAGTTTCATGATTTTGAATGGTGATTTTGGACTGGTGATTTTGATGATTTTGAATACCAAATAATTCACTCCATCATGGCCAATAGTACATTTGTTACGTCTTAATCTAACATCACTGTCTTGTAGTTTGTTAAGCACAACATTTAAATTCTCATTATGCTCAAGAGTTTTTGCCAGCTACAAGTCCATCATCCAGTAATGGTGTCATCTGAGCTCAGCCCATCAAAATAACTACCATCCTTTTCAGAAAATTTCTGGTTCCAGAAAATCCTAGAGGCAAACTATTCTCTACATATAAGCCTCTTATTGTATTTATGGCTAATATGGGCTTGGAATCGTCATGTAACTCAATTTGCAAAAATGTAACGGACAATTCCAAATTGGAAAATCTGTTACATCCTGCTAATTAACAAAACACTTCTTCTTCCACCCTTGGGATGGGGCCAGTAGTGGCGCCAGCCAATTCCACATAGGGGGCAATGATTCCCCGACAGGGGGCAAAGAAAACGAACATTTTTTGTTTATATTTGAACTACTTTAGCAGGGGCTAGCCAAAACTAGTTAGGGGTGTGGGGAAGCGCTGTAAGCTCCCCCAGCGGGTCCGGAAGCTGAAGCATTTTACGCTATTTGAGGACCTATTTTGGGTTTTCCGAGACACGTTTGCACCACATTGTTAAGCAAATGTTGGATGTTTTTCGTAAACATTCTTTAGCATGAGAGGTCGTAAAAACCTAATTGTGACCAAAATTCTGTTTTTTTTTACACATTTTATTTACAAATTAAATTAACTGATGAATTAAATTTTTTTTAAATGTTAGTAAATTAACGTTAACTAACACTGAATTAGTTAGGTTTGAAAAATATTTAACCATAGTAAGAACACACAGTTGGCCGTCATTCGTGTTGTGCGTTGGGCTTTTAAAATCGGGCCTTCTCCTTTTAGAAATAACTGGTAAGACATTGGCATCCCAAACGTGTCTCATAACTAAGATGCCTGTCAACCCTTCCTCAAATGCGTGTCTCATAACTAAGGTGCCTGTCAACCCTTCCTCTACAGCCATTGTCTTCGTTTTAAACTTTTTAAACTTTTAAACTTTGTAATTTAAATTTTTTTTTTTATTTTTTATTTTAACGTCGGATGGTAGTTAGCGACCACCAGGTCCTTGCCATTCCGGTTGCGTTTGCAACAAACTATTTTATTTATTTATTTATTTATAAATCAAGGAGTTAACGGGCTAACGCAGCAAATCAATTTTCAGTTTAGCCACTGTACTGTACACGATTTTCGCTTAGTTCATTGGTATCACGAATTCAAATGACGAAAACTTAACTAGAACCCTTAACAACTTTTGTTTTGTACGTATTTAGTTAACGTTTCTGCATTAACTAGGACAGCTCCTAAATATGGAGGTGATGAGAACTACTGAAGCAAAACGGCAAACTCTATTTTGAGCGTTTCCTTTACGAATTTTATGTCGTCGTGTGGACTCAGTCTTCCAGCTGTTCCCCGACGACAATCTCGGTTACTCCCCGACAGGGGGCAAGGCTTCCCTGATGGGGGGGGGGGGGCTGGGTACAATTATGCCAGCTGCCTCTAGGATATCAAGTTCATATGAAACTTTCCCCCTTAATGCTAAAGGCATTGGTCTTGGTTTGCAATATTTTGGCTTACAGTCTGGTTGTAATATAACTTGGGCCTTAAAAGCGGGTTGCCACCATATGGAAGTTAGCAGCATCTGGCACCCTCGAGTTCTCGAGTTCCGTCTAGCGTTTGCTTGCAGCAAGCAAAGGAATGCAGAAGGACATTTCTATTAACAATATAAACAAGCTGCGTGCCTCCTTAATTATTGAGTGACATTTTGGTACGTCCCCGTGCACCTGAAAAGGAAGCTGTAAAGGTCAACGATTTTACTGCCACTAGATGGAGCCACAGTAGAACATAAAGAAAAATCGTGGTGCCATCAAGTGACAGTAATGTTGTTACCCTTTACTGCTTGTAGCCTATACCCTGTTTCAAGAGGGAGTGCCACTATCGGCATGCGTCAGCTTGCTTCCAGATGCACGAGGATGTGTCACATTTTTACTCAATAAATTTAAGTATACACGTTGCACGTGACTTGTTCGTTGTGTTAAAAGATGTTTCTTTGAGCATGCCTTTGCCTGCCGTAAACAAGTGCTAGAGAGAACTAGATAGCGCTGGATGCTGCATACGTTCGTTTGGCGGCAACCCGCCTTTAAACTCTTTTTAAGTTTCCCTAAACCCGGCTGAAACAAATTCGGGAACCTTTTTAGAAGATTATATTAATAATATAACTTTCTCCACCAAGGGTGGACGGAGATGGCAGGGTGGTGAGCCCCTTACACCGTTCCGGGTGAGAAATTAGGGCAGATCAGGGCAGTGGACGTCTGAGAAAACGTTGGAGGGGTTCCTTCCTAAGCATTCGTCGAAAAGATGGGATAGAACTAGCATTTACAGTTTCCCTACGAAGAGCATTCCAGACAGGAACCACTCGTACAGAAAAAAAATGCCTACGGCAATCTATGCGACACGCTGGAACAGCCAATTTCCAATTATGTCCTCTAGTTACATTTAAGCCAGGGGCAAAATCAAAAAACGGAAGTCAACATCGATGAGGTTATGCAAAATCCGAAAAACCAAAACAAGATCGAACCTCAATCTGCGCAACTCCAATAACTCAAGACCCAGCCTCTCGAGGCGCATCTCATAAGGAAAGTCTCGTAAACCTGTGAGGGAGTGAAGCGTCTCTGAACAGCTTCCACAGCATCGATGTCCTGCAACAAATATGGCGACCAAACAGGGGTAGCGTACTCCAAGACTGGCCGCACAAAAACCTTAAATGTCCACGCCAAAGTCGTACAACTGCCAGAAGTGAAGCACCTTTTAATTAAAGCAGATCGGCGATAAGCCGAGGTGCAAACCTTTTGGCAATGGACTGAGGATTTTAAATTTCCAGAGAACCAAACTCCCAAGTCTCGCACTTCCTGAACTTGGGGAAGAGGCATCTGTTTAAGTATGTAATGGGCGCAAGGATTCATGTTTCCGACATGGAAAGAATGACATTTTGAAATTGTGATGGGGAGCTTCCAGCAGTCTGACCATTCACCAACATATCGGATCTGTGAGTCAAGATCCTGGGATTTACTCTCAGTCAGGTTCTCTCCACCGACCTTTAGGTCATCAGCGAATTTGAAGCCAAAAATATTTCGGTTATCAAAAATTAAATCATTAAAGTAGATCACAAACAGGAGAGGCCCCAGAACCGAACCCTGGGGAACTCCACATGGAATAGGAATCCAAGAAGAGAAACAGTTGTCAATTTGTACCCGCTGGGACCTGTTTCGAAGGAAGGCTGAAATCCAGTCTTTAATCTTACCAGAAATGCCACAACAGTCAATCTTGAAGAGAAGCTTACTGTGGATAACTGATTCGAAGGCTTTTTTAAAATCGAAATAAATTGTATCCGAAGGAATACCAATATCGAGGGCACTCGTCCAGCGATTATATTCCTCAGAAAGATTGCTATTGACATTTTGACATTTGAACTTTAATTGTTACAACCGCGGTACAACACTAGCCTGACCTATTACTAGCCTGACCTGGGTTGCCTTCGAAAATTGACTCCAATTGAGTTACTCAGGTTTCTCTTGGATCATGGAGGAACTCAAAATAGTCAACCCTGGCACTCCTGATCAAGCATTAGTATAGAGCAGTGACACGACGTAGTATTATTGTATATAACTCCATGCTGGAGCCTTAATGGGTTAGCTGCAAGGGGCACTGCAGAGAGAAACAGAAGGGCGTCATACTGAAGCCGACGCTGTGAAGAGTGATTTCTTAGATCTAAAACAAGAGATTTTTGTGGTTAGAGAAAACAACGTTATTTTAAGCCTAAGAAATCCGCTTTTCCGTTGTTTTTCCTTCCATTTTTATGTAGTGCACCTTGTAGTTATGCCCTCCAAAACCCATACCGGTGCCAATATGGAGCAAATGTCACTTCTCTATACACGATCACTTCACTCCTAGGGAGTTAATACACACGGTCACGAGATTTTGAGTTACTCCGGGCAGTTGGGTCAATTTTCGAAGGCACCCATGGTTTATTAGCACTTGTATAAATTTATTCTTGTTATTGTTAAACAATTCTCTCCAATTCACGAATTAGACAAGGCATAAAGATACCCAAATGTATCTTCCATATAATAAAACGGTGTACAACCGTATTTTGCATAAAATACTGAGAACTGGGAAGACTGTGAACTGACATAGTCACATGTTGTTTACGATAAACATACCGTCAGTTTCGAAAAGTAAATCAGTTTTAAACAACTCTTCGCCGTTCACCACCTGCCTAACCCCCCCCCCCCTTTCCTTCCCTCTGTTGTGGTTTTAGAAAAGAGAAAACTGCACCCCCACAAGGAGCGACATTCTTGATTGCCGTCTTAGGGGGGGGGGGGGCGGTGGACTCGCCTATATTTTTCAAGATGGCCGGCTTCCGATGGGAAGAATTTAGCGATTCCAACATAAACAGACAATCGCTGACAAATTATACTAACGTGCAATGACCTTAACAAGAGGCCAAAAGACTTTAACGGTGCCGCAAGTCAAACTAGTCTGGAAGTGAGACATTTGCGTGTGCTGAGTTTTCAAATACGACGGAAGCTAGAAAAATTATCCAAATTCCGATTGATTATTCTAAATTAAATAATTATCTGGCTAGTGAAGACTGGACAGTGATTCTTAACGAAACTGACTGTAACAATGCCATGACTTCTTCTGTCAATGTTATGCAACGTAATAACAAGAAAGCTACTTTTAACAAACCTGTCTCTGCGAAAAATACGAAGATTAATCCTTGGATGACTACTGCGGTTTTAAAATCGATTAGGACCAAACATAAAATGTACAAAACCATGAAAAAGCACCCTGACTACCCGACCTATCGCAGCGAATTTGCTAATTACATAGAAATTCTCAAAAAAAGTTATTTGTGAAATCAAAGAGCAGTATTATCAAGATGAATTGTCTAAAGCTAGAAATGATTATAAGAAGCAGTGGCAAATCTTAAACGAAATAACAGGTTAAAAAAAAACAACACACTACATTTCCCGATGAAATCCGTGTAAATGGATTTCCGGTCTCAGTACTTACTAATCCTAAAGCATACACTAAAGAATTTAATGACTTTTTTGCTAACATTGGGGAAAAACTGGCAAACAACATTACGACGGATGTCAAGAATAAATATATATGCCTACCGCTTTTGAGAAGTCCCTGTTTGTTACACCCATTACTGAATGTGAAAATTTTAATCTTATTAGTTCCTTACAAGAAGGCAAAAGTCCTGGTTATGACGGAATCACAACTAATCACAACTAAGGGTTTTGGTTTGTATATATAGGTAGTTTCGTTTGTACAAGCAGCTTCTTGAGAAATGTTTCATAGAAATGCGAAACATTAAAACAATGCCAATCACCAAATAACGCTAATCAGCAAACGCCAGTAAACTGAACATTAAACAAATCCGTGTGTTTGCACGGATGCTGCAGTACTAATAAGAAATACTAATCCTATGAAAAAAGGTGACTGTTGTCCCAAAGAGGGAACGATAGCCAACCAAAAAAAAAAAAAAAAAAATGGACCAGAAAACTAGCTTGGTGTTTTCATCTCATAATTGCTAAGAAAAACAAATGGATTTCATCAATTTTGACCAAAATATTTGATATCTACCCCAAAACAAAACTTGTTAAGGATTCCCGCCAAGCTTTTCTGCCGTGTGAAGTCGTGATATCAAACGGCAAGCTCTTTCGCCTGGCTAATCCCATCGACTAAGATTTCGAACGTTAAATGAAATAATTGAAAATTGCGCAATCAGCAATTTCATTCCACCTTTGAACTATTACTCGGTGGGATTAGCTTGGAGAAGGACTTCCTACGTATTGGTGGATCGAAAAAGGAATATCTTGACTCAATAAACGTTAGCCAACCATGTGCCCTGGTCTTGAGTAGTTACCCCCATCATAAAATGAAATGCCCTCCCCTTCCCCCCGTTTAAAAATGGTACTCCCATATTTCCAACTTGGACTAGTGGTTGGGATTAGTATTTGGGTCAAATGCCCCCCCCCCCCCCCACACACACACATTTTCGGCCATATTATTTTCATACTTTTTATTTCTATCCCCTCATAAAGGACCGGTCATTATTTATGGTCGGGATGGGGGGAGTGGAGGAACTGAAAATGTGACCAACAAACTTTCGACAACCCCCCTTCGAGACCCTGGAAAAAATCTTGACCGCCCCCACTCTAGGTCCAAAGTAATGTGACCCCCCCCCCCCCAACAAAAATGTGCTTTTCGTATACCCATTGAGACTGACTACAGATGATTCCTGTACCCAAGATTAGTGCTGTAGCCAAAATAAGTAAATAGCTCTCCACACCGACAGTTACCATTAGATGTAAGGAAACGTGTCTCGTTTTAACGAAAAGTCATGTTGGATTAAAAATGTTCTATAAAATGTTCCTTACACCCATCTCTTGTGTCGCGATTCATACAATAAGTATGATGAACACACTGTTTGCTTTTATGCCCATATCCGTGACATAGTTAGCACCTTAAAGACCGAAGAAGCCAAGAAATCAGGTGCCAAGGCTTTTCTACATAGTTTTTTTGTAAAAATTACACTTCTAGGAAGAATACTAATAGCTTGAAAACCTTATAAAACTGACATCATGGGGATTCCCAGAAACTGAGGCGTTTTTAGAAATTTTACTGCTGAACTTGCCATTTTTGAGGTCCAAAAATGACTTTTTCTTCCAGTAAGTCAGTGTGTTTTTGCTTTCCCGCCCCCTTTGACGTGGCCTGAAAAATGTATGACCTCGAGAGGGTCCAAAACTTCACGACCCCCCAATTTCCTTTGTCACCCCCACTCCCACCCCCCCGTAACAAATAATGACTGGTCCCTAACAGCCGGATGCAGCAACAGCATCTACTATTCTGTATCGTTTTCAATCAATTTTCATCCGTGCATAGAATTATAAACTAAAACATTTTTTTTTCTGGATTCATGAGTTGTGTTGACTGTTCACAGGTCATATTGTGTTGTGGTGATTGGTGGTGTGTTGTTGTTACATAATAAATATATCGATGTTTTTCCACCCTCCCCCCTCCATAAATATCAATGAGGAGTTGCTTCCCATCCCCCCCC
>JAHWFP010123428.1:0-11430 GCA_023313725.1 Lithobius niger | reverse complement strand
GGACGCGCGGCGACGCTGCGGCGCCGCTGCGGTGACGCAGCCAATCAGTGCACACATGCGTTTTATTAACGCGCATTGACGCTGCGGTGCCGCTTCCGTGACGTATGTGCGTGTTCGGTTCCCTAACCTCGTGTAGAAAAAATTATAGTTTGAAACCAATGAGACGATATTGCTTTTTTCACCTACCTCGTGAACAAAAAAAATATTTTAAAACCAATGGGACGAATTTACGTACATTGATGTACTAATTTAAGACGTACCAGGGGAAAATGTTATACATCCTTTGCAGATTAACTAAAAACATCGGATAAGTTCTTTAATTACTTTTCAATGAGTCTTCAATCATTTCTGCAGCAACATTTCATATGTCACGATAGTTCTTTACTCCCCCAATAAACAATTCCATGTCTATTTCTTCGAAATTGGACGCCATTTTCAGTAACGCTTTTGCGGTAAACGGCGTACGTGTGGACCGCTCAAGTCACCCAAGGTACTCAGAGACGCAATTGGTTTTTTTTAACGTTGCGGTACCGCTGCGTTGACGGGGGGAATTGCGGTGCAAAACGACCGCACGAGTGGCGGGCGGTAACGCAACGTCGACGCAGGTTCGTGTGCAGTACCCAACATATGGCACGTAAACCAAACCGCAAATGCGGTACCGCACTTGTGCACCGGCGCTAAATGGCGTTTTCAATATTTAACCGAGTTTCACGAATACTTTAAGTTTAATCGTCCACAAGGACAGGATCTTTAGCCAGCGGTTTAGTATTAAGTTGCGTATACCTGAATCATTATTTTTCCCATTAAAAGTTATGTTTTCAGTTTATTGCCAACAATCATTCCGTTTATAACCATCGAATACCCCTCATTATTAGAAGATATTGTGGTAAGTAGTCATCAGCCATTCTGCAGATCACCAGTAGTGGTTAACGCTCGCTAAAACCCTTTAAACCCTTTAGCCATTCTGCATTGTTTGTGCAAACTGGTGGCCCTTGTGTCGTTTTACATCGCTTGCTGTAGTGCAACTCGTTTTTTATTAATGTAGATACTTATTTATTGGCTGGTTGAAGACAGAATGCTCCAAACTGACCATTTTAAAAGACTGCTATTTCCTAATAGTTTACTAGATTTCTTAAAATATATAAGCTGCTGGCGTTCAACTCAAGACTAGTAGCATTTTGTTTTTATAAATAAATAATCTAGGCCATCACTGTCTTCACAATTTCGGCTAAAAATTTCACAGGGGCCGTAGAGTTCCTACTTTTTCCTTATTTCCTACTTTTTTTCCTAATTCCTTATTTTCCTATTTTTTTCCTGTTTTCGGATGTACAGTTCCCTACTTTTTTCAGCCATGCTTATTTTGTTTGTAAATTTAAGTGTAAATTAATAAAATAACGTATAATATTTGAGTTCAATACGTAAGGCACGAACTTCATTGGCGTACTCGGGCCCTGACTTGTTTTCAACGTAACGAGGCGTTCTGCACGTGCTCGTTGAAAAGTATCACTTCCGGTTTCTTCACAAATCCACCGTCAACGTCTAAGCATAAATTGTTGGATAAGTGCTTAGCCTATTATTATGTTTCCATCAAAAGTTTTGGCTTACCGGTGGAAGACTGAGGTAAACCATACAGTAAACCGATAATAATTTTATTGGAAACAATGCTGCAGTTAGTAGATAACTAAACAAACACGTTGCAGTAGCAGTCGGATACTATAGCAAAGGCTATTCCGCAATCATTTAGATGAAGCAATTTCGTGTCATCGTCTGGGCTAGATATTTTTTCGTCTAAATGTCGCATACTAACTGTTGGTGGAGCACCAACTATTATGAAGGTGGTGATTTTATTTAAAGACTCGTTCATTGATATTTATTTTTAATGATATTTTATTTGCCTTTTTATTGCCTTTTTGTTACATGTTACAATGTTGCAATTAATGGAAGGCTCTCGAATCCCAATTGTACATTCTGCCATAGAGACTGGCAACCATTAGTGGATGATCTTTAAAATCCGATGTAGTGTACAGGACGGCTCTAACTCTCGCATGAGAGGTTGCTTCCTCCTGACAAACCTGCTTGTTAAACTTGTACAATTCACGAGGAACATTGGACAAATTAGTCGATAAAACGTTGGGAAAGACTGCATCAGCCTGGAACACTGCGGAGATTTCAAACATCTTAAATCTGGATGTTGGTTGCAATTCTGGAACTCGTCCACAGCTTTCGATATCCCCTGGAGTTTCACACCGGAAGATGGCACATACTTGATTGCCCATGTGGAGATCATTTCGCACCCGACATCCGCTCCGCACCGCCAGAACGTATGAATCCATCGGGTTACGTTCAGCGAATTCGTACCTAACGTTGCAGCAGAAGTTAGCTTGACAAACCTCGAGCGAGCCTTCCAGTTCAGTGATATTTGCGTACTCGTAGTCTGCCAGACTTTCGTAGTTGATCCTGTGAGTTTTGTTCATGGAATGTAGCGAGGAAGGTAAGTCTGTCAGTATAAACTTGGTCCAATTACCCAATTCGACTGGCTGGACTGGGCCAACGCAGCTCATTGGTAGGGGTTTATCGTCAATTTCTCTAGCTAATATTGCACCATCGCAAGAAGTTGTGTTCACTGACTGATGTGGAGGATTCACAAGCACATCTGCGATGACCATTCGTCCAGGAGATGCCAGATCCCAAGTTTCATTCAGAGCACCCATTGATGATGAGTAAATTCCAGAACCCAGACGTCTTCCTGTAATGAAAACAAAGTTTAGCAAAATGTATGCTTACTAGTTTAAAGCCAGAACCAACTTCCGGTCACAAATGCCAGACGAACTACTGGCTTCACTAACTACTCCGCATTTCAAAATGGCTGACCAATGAAAGACTTTTCCCCTCCTATGCCCAGAATCCCCCAAAATCCTATTTAATGGCCTGACAGAAATTGTATAACAGACATTTTACTTTGTCCATATTTCTTTGAAAACAACATTTTTTGTGAATACTGCACATATATTTTCTAACAGAAATTCTACTTGTCAATACTTCTTAGAGATCGACATTCTTTGTGAATACTGCATCTGTATTTTCAACCAATTTCCCTTATTTGTGGGCCATAAAATTATCCGTAACTGAACATGGTGAAGACATTGTTTGAAGCCCATTGTTTTCTAAAGTGACATGTCTCCTTTTTAACCGATAGCAGGTCAGCAACCTATTGTACGCTGGTGGTAAGTATGCCAATCACTGGTTTCTGAAAGTACTCGATCTCTGGCCAAGTTCTTCTGGATCAAACATCAAGAATGAGGGAAATGGTTTTAGCTATATGTTCTCGGACATTGTTATGAGCCTAGGGGGAGGTTATATGCATGCCCCTTCGCTGTTTTGGCACCCCTCGGTCTGTTAATGTAAGATGCTCAATGGTTATGTGATATATATATTTACAGTGAAAATAAAATCGTGATCAAGCAATCATCAAGAGATTTCTACAGTTGTGCCATTTCAGAACGAATGGGAGATCGCAACTCTGAATCTGCGTCGCATCAGAGAGGGCAGGTAGAAAATAGTGTGGATAGCGTTTGTTCTAATAACGATCTGACTCTACCCTCGCTGAGCATCTTAAGAAACCTGAGTCAGGACTGCAGAGTGTTCAAATTAGCAATGTTATTAAATTCAGTATGAATTCGTAATGGTTGCTTAGTTCTTCGTGCATAGTTTTCCATACGGTTGTTTGTGTGAATTTCAGTAATTTGGGTACGGACAATTTTGCAGTAGGACACCGGGTCAAAAAATGAAAACCAGTCCTAAACCGCCGGCCCGCTCCTAACCCCCCCCCCCCCCCCGAAAACCCTTAAGTTCTGGAATCTGGTAAAGAAATTAAAAGGAATGCCCTTGCCCCCTTCTCACAAATTAAATTCGCCCCTTTGCTTCGTTTCATGATGTAATCTCATCAACTTAGCAGCGACACACTAGCATGTGTTTAGAAACATTGTGCCTATTTTGATTATTACAGCTTGAGCTAGTACATACTCACTTTGTGGATAGTACATGTTGGATACTAACAAATTTGCACCAAGGCCATGAGCAAATTGAGCAAATTCTTGAGGTGACGTGTGAAACGGCAGTTCATTGTTCGAAGCAGTTGAAAATATCAAGTTCCTGACGCCATATTTCTTGACCAATTCCACGCCAGGAGTGTCAAAATAAATATCGAAACAAATGAAAGTGCCGAACGTAGCAAATCCAAGGTCGAAAATGACATATTCTGGCTGTTGAAAGATATTTGGGGAAAAAAGATTACTGCTGTAATGAAGACAAGAATATTAAGCGAAAAATACCACTACTGTAATGAATAATATTAGGAAAAATATAATACTACTTGTAATGGACTGGTCATTATTTATCGCTGGTGTGTGGGTGGGGGGAGGGGAAAGGAGATGGATTTTTCGCACTCTCGAGAGAGGAGTTAATGAATTTTGTAGGATTTCTTAAGGAGGGGGGGGGGGGAAATTTCGACCAAATTAGAGGAAATTATGATTCTAGGCCTTAAAAATGGCACTTTCAGCAGTTCTGATTTCTAAGAATGCCACAGCTTCTTGGGGGCAAACCCCTTCCCCCTTTCCAGACCCCAATCACGTAAGATTTTGAAGCTATTTCCAGTGTCAACCAGTTTTTAGCTCTTTAAACCCACTTTCTAAAAAGGTTTTGGTTCCATGGGGTATTTTTTATGTTGCAACTGTTGACGAAGTGAAGAGCATGAATTGAACACATTGACTCGAACAGTCTAAGACGTGCCAATACACATCCTTTAAATCAAAAGTTGTTCTACTATCATGAACCTCGATACAAAGATGATTTAAAGAACACTTCATGGAATGTCTTCAAGAACATATTTTAAGTCACGGCTCATTTTCCACACAGTTGGGAACTAGTCGACGCAATAGGCTAAGGTTGCTTAACCCTGAAAAGGATTTAAAAAAAGCTTACTTTTCACGGTGGTGGTGTGAGTTAAATTATTTTTTGACCTTGAGTGGGGGCAATTTTTTTTTCAGGATCTTGAGTGGCAGGTTATCGAAAATTTGGAGGTTATAAATCAAAATTACTTTGCCTCCAGCCACAAATAATGACCGGTCCCTAACGAAGACGAGAATATACAAAGTTTCATCTTCGACACTGGGAAATACTTCTACATGAACGACTCTTTACCTATTAACTTTCTGATATATCAGGAACAAACACAACAAGTGGGAGTTACTCGCCACAGCATTACACGATTTAGTGTAGGATAAACGGGGAACTTATTCGGCTTATGGATTGTGTATTCATTCCCAAAGAATGTTGTGTGCCATGTCGACTGTGAGAGAGTCAACTGCAAATCGTTTATGGTACAACATGAAAGGAAATTGAATAACAATCCGGCTACCTAGCTCATTCATGGATGTGCCACAATGAAAAGTGGAAATGGAATGGCAGTGTCTTGATGGGAAAAAATGTTTGTGAAATTGCTCAAACTTAGTAGCAAAATATGAGCTAATGGCATTAAGAAAATGCTACACTTCTCATCCCCGTTTTACGATGGGGAGGGTAGTTGGGATCCTGAGTTAATTTATTATGGATAGTTTCGATGATAAGTTTCCAATCCAGAGAAGAGAATACAGCAGCAGACGTCCAAAGAGGTCCAGTTACAACCAACAGAAATTTTACTTCCAGTAGTAAGATCATTAACGACAGCAAGTGAGTCTAGTACCATAGTCTAGTCGAGTCTTGTGAGGTCTAGTCTAATCTAGTCTAGCCAAGTGAGTCTATTCTTGTATCCCAACTCACTTTCTGTCATCAATGACCTTACTGGAACTAAATTTCCTGTAGGCCATAACTTTTTTTTACAAGTCAATCCTAAATTCTACCACGAAAGGCTGGCACACCTTGGTCTTACTTCCCTCGGTACTTGCTTTGACAGGGGTGACCTTCTTCTTGTTTTCAAGATTCTCCATGGCTAGGATACTTTCTCATCTAACACCTTCTTCACCTTTGCCCATTCTAAAATATTACTCGTGTTCACAGCCTCAAACTGCTGCCTAAATCTCTCAAAACTAACACAAGGAAGGGTGTTTTTACACAGAGTTGTCAGTCCGTGGAATGGATTGCCACAACACATTGTCACTCCCTCCAGTGTTGATAACTGGAAGTCCTCTTTTGACAACATGTCTCCTTCTTAACGAGAAGGCTTGGGCACTAGAGGCTCACCTGCCTTTGCCGTCACTCCCTTTAATTTAATTTAATTTAAATTATTTTAAATGTATTTGCAACTTTTCTGGATGTCATTTTCGAAGGCAAGCCTACTGTAAACCATAAAAAGACCAAAGCACGCTGCCTTAATTTCTACAATAGAAAACCGCCACTGATCTATATTTAAATTTACATGGACCATTTCGTAGGCCATTTCGTAGACCGTTGTGTAGGCATTCATTGTGTGGCATTCGAGATGAAGTGAGGTTCATAACTCCACCACATTAGTAGCTGCAATAATGTGTACTAACTGACGTTTGTTGAACCAACGCTCAATCAGTTCTAATTAGCCTCTGGAACAGCTTCTGGAGTTCTAATCAGCCCACTTAACGTAATAGCCTTACCTCTTTGGGTTTGTCTAAGATATCTTCATGAGACAGATGATACTTATGATATCGAGCTAGAATTGTGCCGTTTTTACCATACACAACGTTGGTATTGAA
The DNA here is from genome assembly GCA_023313725.1 of Lithobius niger. Taxonomy (NCBI): domain Eukaryota; kingdom Metazoa; phylum Arthropoda; class Chilopoda; order Lithobiomorpha; family Lithobiidae; genus Lithobius; species Lithobius niger. The sequence goes on along the minus strand of JAHWFP010123428.1, from coordinate 4,708 downwards.
AAGATAATATCCTTCCTTTGGGCAGTTGGAGTCTGTCGGTAAACAAGATTCTTTGGTCAGCAGGTTGAACAAAATGGCCACTGAATTGTTGAGGGCTGCACAGCTCATTTCTCGAATAGCCTGTTAAAAAAAATAACGAAATATGTATACATACGCAAAGTTTGCATATACCAGGGAATTGTTGTAGGATCCAAAGTTATAAAGAATTTCTTCATAAAAGCTTTTAAAGGCTTTTATAAAAGGCGTCAGTCTGTCATGGGTGCCTGAAGCTGTAATCTAAAAACGTTTAATTATAATGTCAAATTTTTTGACACTTCTTTGCAACATCCTCAGTTTAAAAAAACTAAAAATGACCACACAAATTTTCTGCTACACAAAACTACAAGTAAAAAAAAAAACAACAAATTAATAAATACAGCACTCAATCGCATAACGACTTGTCCATTATGGTGGTAATGTCAAGGATAATACCACTGGCCTGTTACTTTAATTTTTATTTTTTTTTGCTTTCAATGAGAAGTTGTACCCATTCTTTAATGTAGGGAGAAAATGTTTAAGAGTGAAGTTTGATTCAGAGAAATAAGATCAGACTCCAATATGTTTCTGGTAAAAATGTTCGACTTTCATTCTGACATTAGACCCTCAAGTGCACAGCAATGTCTGGTTTCATTTGGTGAATGGCTACGTGAAATATGTTGTAAAAGTTGTGTACATCGATGCCTTGACGTAACAATGGGGCAAGGTGGCTTAATGGGTACCATGACCGTCTCATGTGCCAGAGTTTCCAGGTTCGAGTCCAACCTCAGCCACGTCTGGCACTTTCGGAAAAAGAAGGGCCCTGTGATGTCTCGTACTCCTGTCGATTGTGGCACGTAACAAAACCTAGGAATTACCGATGGGATTTACCTAGCAAAATTGTCCCTCTCTCTTTCTGGCGCCATGGCTTCGGCTGGGAGCGCATCAAAAAGTTAAAGCCTTGAAGAACAATGGAAATAAGTGATAGATAAATTGAATGCATAAGTACTTGTGTCGTTGAGAGTTTATTGGTGGCTACCGTTAACTTTTGGTGAAAGTAGAATGCTAAAATGTTTAATATGGGTAAGTTTACCCTCGTCTCACTTTGTCTCAGTTCCGTTGTTGAAATTATTGCTTATTTGGCATCTCTACATACTAGGCATCGATCCCGTGTGCTGTAGTACGCAAGACAACTTGATCCTTTTGGAGTTGGCTTCAAAATATCAAAGGAGGAGACTTTGTGAGTCTTGGGCCTGGTCAAAAGGTATCACCAACACAGTGCAAAGGGGAAGACCCCATCGATACAAAGTAAGAGAATACATAATTGCACAAGAAATCACCACCACCAGCAGCAGACACTACCAGCAGCAATGGCACCGTGTGTCTGGTAAGAGGAAAAGCATTGTGGGAAAGCTTTTCAGGACAACATGCTTCTCGAAGGGGACAACCTTCAGTCTTTTTTTCTTGCCAGCATGATCATGAACATGGCTGGTAGAATACAATAGAAGTGATCTTTAGAAAGTTGGATGTTCTGATTCCCATGATCCACCAGCATGAACATGAAAGAATAAAACAGAATGATCATTAGAAAGAGGACATCATTAGCACAGGCATGAGAGTGACCTTTGACCTTGAGCAAAAAAAGCTGAAAAGTATTTTTGAGCAAAAAAAAAAAGAAATATGCTGTAGTTTTCCATCTTTCTTATTAACAATGGATAAAAGCTGTACATTTTAAGGTTCATATTAAGGCTGCTTTTAAGATTCACCTAAACGGAAGGCCTGCCATAAGTCAGAAATACCCCAAAAAAACTGGTAATTTAATGAAAATGTTGCTCATCACAAAAATGCTGAAATCAGCTAATTTGCTAATATGTCTCATGGCTATTAGCAGTGTTGGTCGAGAGGATTTAAGTGACAGGAAGCGCTGATTGAGTGGCGAGGCGAACGAAAATCAGCGTTTGTTAGCCAGTGTGCGCAACAATTTGAAGAAACTTAATTCGGCCTTGAGCTACCATACGATATCAGTGTGGCAAACCGTGTACCAAACACCATCCTTACGTAGCACGGGCTTCCGTTACTTGATGTATAATTTGATTCTAAATTCAGGCAAGGAGGTAAGATGTGAGACTGAATCGGATTTTTAAAGATTCTCCATAACTTGCCACCATTTTGGATTAGCAGCAAGTTGATCTTTCCAACTGACTTTAAGTAAAGCTGCAAGCTAATTAGAACCCATTTAGACTGCAACGATTCTAGGCACTATAGACTCGATGCAACTGTACGATCCTTCCGGAGGCGACTAGCTCCATTTGGCTCTGGAGCAAAAATACCAAAGGAGACCAGATCACTATGACTTAACAGATTGATGTATAACTTGATTCTAAATTCAGGCAAGAACGTAAGGCATGGGACTGAATCGGTTTTTTTTTTAAGTTCTCGAGAACTTGTCACCATTCTCGATCAGCAGCAAGTTAGCTTTCCCCAGTGATGTCAGGTAAAGATGCAAACTGAAAAGCCATACATATTGCAACGATTCTAGGCCTTGTACAATCGATGCAACGGTACGATCCTTATAACTTGCTTCATATGGCGCTGGATCCAAAATACCAAAGGAGGAGACCACATCACTATGGCTTAACAGATTGATGTATAACTTGATTCTAAATTCAGGCAAGAAGTTAAGATGTGAGACTGAATCGATTTTCTTTAAAGGTTCTCCAGAACTGGTCACCATTCTGGACTAGCAGTAAGTTGACCTTCCCCACTGATGTTAGGTAAAGTTGCAAATTCTGAACCGATATAGATCCATACATACTACCCATACTTACCACCCATATAGACTGCAAGCATTCTGCACATGGTGCAATCGTTGCTACTGCCGCAACGACTAACGGAAGTAACCGCGTTGTTTCAAAACGTACAAAACCGGCAATAATAGTGTATTATTTTTTGCCATTCGTTTTTTTTTTCTGCATTCTTCTCACTAAAAGAACTTTTACGATTAGTGTATTATGTTAAATGATTTTGTGTTGTTCGTGTAGTGCTCGTGGCCACTAATCTTGTAGATCGTGCACCCTTACCGCCGCTACTAAAAATCTAAGGAAAATTGGAAATAAGCCAACAGCGAAAAACATACACTAGAAATAACGTAGTTCAGTAAGCCACCTTTATGCTCTTACGTTCCGTCGGAGTGGCATGACCCGGATTCGAACCGGCTACCCAGTTCGCCCCAAGATCACTTTCATGTGGCCATAGGATGTGGCCATAGCGACTAAGGAGCTATGCAAGTGATCTGGGGGCGAACTGGGTAGCCGGTTCGAATCCGGGTCATGCCACTCCGACGAAACGTAAGGGAATAAAGGTGGCTTACTGAACTACGTTATTTCTAGTGTTTATTTTTCGCTGTTGGCTTATTTCCAATTTTCCTTAGTATTATTTCCAGCGATTTATGTCTATTTATTTGCTACTAAAAATCGGCTTACCTATCCAACGGAAAACCCAAATATTTCCGAAAACATTTGAGGAAGAAATTTCATCTTCGAATGTTCCAAACCGAAATCCAAATTCAGTTGGGTAAGCGACCTCGCACTTCAGTTGCTCAGCCAAAAAAATATACATTAATGTTTCTCCGAGAAAATAAGGGTGAAGTCACAAATTTAGAGTTAAAAAGTGAATAAACTGTGTGTCTCACAAGTGTGACCTGTATGTGCCATTTTTTTTATTACCACTTCAGCACTGGCTTCTGTTGTGATGATGGTAATCCAATGGGACTATAAGCTGCAAATAGTTGTGCAATTTAGTTGATCTATTTAAAGTATTCATACTTACATAGTCTGAATTATGTTGAAATCTTTCTGGTTCTAGACATGGATTCCAAGTATTGGCTTCTGGGTCAAGATCTTCAACTCCGCTCAGAATACTTTGTCTTGTCCATTCACCGTCAGTTCCCCCAACCTCAAATGTCGTCATACCATATTCGGGTAGAACCAAGATGTCAGTTCCCTGTAAACAGAACGTCACAAGAGAATTTTACATCGGCCAACCACGCCATTAGTGTAATTCTTAAAAATGATCAAAAACTCAAGTAGACACCATTTGTGTAATCATAGTATTTAGTCTTGGTCAGTCATTTTTAGTCTTGTTTCAGATAAAAAAAAAACCAACTGCTGCCACCAATTTCTGGTATCAGTGCGTTCACAGCAAGGCGTCAGTTAAAACGGAATGAACGTCAGTGGAAGGAGAAAATTTGTGGTAGCCACTTTTGCTCTGATATCGCTTCTTTTGTTGTATTGGTGGTTTATTGAATTAATTTATTCCTCTGATAGAGCCTTTATCCGAAGTGTTTTTCTTACGGTTCCTGATATTAATTACAGCCCTTATAGCATGGTCGTTACTAACTGCACTTGTAGGCATTCAGCATGAGGGCTAGTACTGCACGATCGTTGTTGCGGGCTTATCGCACTTGGTTTCAAAACCGGCTGAGAAACAGGCAAGTCAACCATACTGAGAACAAATATCCCAGCAACAAGATTTTTCATTTTCACATCACTACTTAATAATTAGCGCGAATCCTTATGCAGTGAGTGGCTCATTGGGGTTTCTTTGTAATAACAGCATACCAAAACTATTGACTCGAATTTGATGAAATTTTGTATGCTGACCAAATACAACTCGAAGAGTCTCTTTTTTTTTT
>JAHWFP010123427.1:64136-77347 GCA_023313725.1 Lithobius niger | reverse complement strand
GAACTCTGATTCCCCCTCAACCGTGTAACACGGCGACTTCGCCCCCGGTTCCCTGTGGCCAGCCCAGGACCTACGATCCCTCAGGGACCTGCTAGCACGAAGGGACGTTACGCCAGACTTAAACTGCAAGATAGGGCTCGAGCGATAGCCACTAAATTAGCTTCGTCTTTTCCCACCTTCTTTGGACTTGTCCTCACGTTCATCTCAAAGCACACGATCCGCCCCTCTACATGCTAGCCGTCCGTTTTTCTTTTTCAGCTTGCAGGTTCAAAGTCTCATGAATTCGGCACTACGAGCGATAAGTATCCGGTCCTTTACAGGCACATGATATTCCTCACCTCCACCGGTTACCCTGAACACGATTCCCGGTCCCAAGCCATAAGTTTCCAAGAAGAAAACTTTCACGATTCCTATTCACCGGACCCATCCTAAGTGGCTCACGGTCCCCCATTTCACGCCGATCTCGATCTCCCGAGATCCCTCTACCTACATTACTTACAGCTGTCAAGGGAATCATCCACGATTGCTTCTTATACACCCAGTACAACTCCGATACCACCTGTACCGATCAAGGCCTTTCTACAAGCTATAGATCGGTGTCCGTGACCCACTTCCCCACCGACCTCTGTTGTTGGACAATCAACTACGCTCCTTGCAACGCTTCTGGGGACACGCGGTATCCATCCTCGGAAATGGTACACCATTCAAGCGAGACAAGGGTCATCCACCTCCTCAAACCACGAAAATATTTTCTTTCAGTGAGGGCACCACTTACCCCACAATTCCGAAGCTTACCACCATGACATGAATTGGTGTACCAGGACACTTTTTCCTCAATGCTTCTATTACGAGAAGTCATTCTTGATACATCCCGCAAGCCTCGTTCTAATAGGAATCGATTCGTTCACCACCAGCGGCCTGCGGTTGCCTCCCGCCTCGATTCCCCCAAAAAGAAGACTGGGGAACCAAAAGGCAACCACCAGCACCCTCGGTTCCCGTCCCACGACCCTCATCACCCCTTCCTTCACGGTCCCAGGGTCGAGGTCGTGCCCGGTTCCTGGGACGATCGTCTGTCCCTGATAGACAGCGTCAACGATCACCTCCCCATTCCCGTCCTAAGGAACCACCAACTGACATGCGGTTGTAAGGGTTCCTCATCAATCGGGTCTTCAGAAAAAGCTGGTTTGCTACCTACCATGCCATGAATTGGTTTACCAGAACACTTTTTTCTCAACACTTCTACTACGAGAAGTTATTCTTGATACATCCTGCAAGCCTCGTCCTAATGGGAATCGATCCTTTCACCACCAGCAGCCTGCGGTTGCCTCTCGCCTCGATTCATCCAAAAGAAGACTGGGAAACCGCAAGGCAACCAGCAGCACCCTCGGTTCCCATCTCACGCCCTCACCACCCTTTCCTTCACAGTGCCAGGGTCGAGGGATGGCATCAGCGATCACCTTCCCGTTCCCGTCCTAAGGAACCGCAATTCTTACTGACGCCCCACAGGAGTGGGGGGATGCCTTCGTTTTTATGCCAAAGCTTGGCAAAGGTGACCTCCAAACAAGTGATCCTCTCTATAATTTTAGACAATTTCAAGCTAAAATTCAGGTTCCTCCTATACTACAAAGTCCGCTGTGGGAATCAAAGACACCCGCACCTGCCCCTTTATGAGCCAGTATACTTATTTTACTTCAGAAAGCTGCATTTCGATTTGTGTCACCCCCCGCTCAGCCCCTGCTTTTACAGCAACAAATTTTTACTCTGCAACACGAAATCAGACAGATCACGCCTGCTTTTTCAACCTTTAGCTACTCAATCAGTTCATTTCATACCCGCACTCACACCAACCAGGCATCCTTATCCTTGCTTTTCACGACGATTGGCTCCTGCCTCACCCTGGTTCATCTGCTTTCACCGGCAACCTTCACATCGTCGTGTCTCTTTTACCGCACTTGGGACTAGGCATCAACTTTGCCAAGTCACGCTCGAAGTATTCTTCGATCTCAACCAATTGTCAGTCCCCAGAGAGAATCGAGAACCACCTCTCACCCCATCCGGTCCTTTCTCCAACAACCTCGCCACTCCTTCTGGGACCTTGCCTCTGTCATTGGGATCATCGATTTCTTTGCAGATTTGGTCCCGTACGACAGATGGATGACCAGGCTGCTTCACCACTACTGATTAGCTCAATGGGGCAACCCATGGCATGCCATGCTCCTCCATTCCTGACGGATTGATCCCTCCTGCCCATCCGACTGAACTGACAGATGGGACATCACATACCTTAGTATCTCGGTTCCCCTCCACGAACCGATTTCCCAAGTCCACCTTTTAACAGATGCTTCTCTGATAGGATGAGGAGCCCATATAGACAATATGGCTGCATCCAGAACTTGGGAGATTAGGACGTCTGATCACATCAATTCCTGGAATTACTTGCTGTTCTCAATGACTCGTAACACTTTCAACACCTTGTCACAGGCCACATAGTCCATGATCCACATCGACACTACCGCTGCCATTGCATACTTACGGAAAAACTAGGGACACGGTCCCTATTCCGTCATCACCTAGCTTCCAAGGTCGTTAAGTTATGCAAAATCCAGTCCACATCTGCCTGCTCCCGCTCCACATTTCCAGCAACCGAGACATGATAGCCGATTCCCTGTCACGACGAACATCACCATCCAGCAAATGGACGCTTCGCTCACCATTTGGGGTCGCCCAAATGTCAGATCTTTTCGCCATGAGGTTCAATGCTAGACTTCCTCTTTTCGTCAGTCAACTCCTGATACCCGAGCCTGGGCCATGAACGTTCTCACCCTGGATTGGGATCCCCTGTTCGCATACACCTTCCCCCACGGCTTCTGCCATTAGTGCTTCGCAAAATTGCCAACTCCCAAGGTCGGTTCCTCCTCATTGCCCCGGATTGACCAGTAGTAGCACTCTTGGATCTACTCATCAATCTACCCCAATCATTACCACTAACCGAACCCATTATCCCAAACCTAGGGATCAATCCTACATCCTAACCTTCCAGCACTCCGACTACACGGGTGGCTACTATCGTCCAACTTCTTCGAGCAACAGGCATTTTTTTTAGAACGAGGCCGTCTGCATCGCCTCTCGTGCCATCCACACCTCTACCAACAAACTTTACGACAGCCACTAACGGTGGTGACTTCATTGATGTATCCAAGAACAAGTTGATCCTGTCAACCCTCCTATGACAGAATTACTCCGATTCCTGACAACATTATTCAACAACGGTTTGCAAGGATCCACGATCCTCGTTTACCGGTCCGCCCTGAATGCAGTTTTTAAAGCGGCAAGTACTACGAACTTCTTACCGACTATAGAATCTCTTCCCTGATCCATTACTTACAAATGCATAGACCATGATTACGCTGACAAACTCCTGATTAGAACCTATCCATTGTCTTCTCGGCCTCACTTTCACTTCCCTATGAACCAACGAGTTCCTCCCAACTCAGCCATCTCACTAGGAAACTGTGTTCCTTGTGGCCCTTGTCGCCTGCCTTCGGAGCAGAGAACTTCAAGCACATTCAGCCACAAACATCAATTGTTTTTTCTTTACTACTTCACTAGGGTGACTTTAACCCCGCGTTCTACCTTCAGGACAAAAAAACACATGGACGAACCTTTCCGTTCATCGTCCCTTCTACATCCAATGTTTTTTGGCGTTGAGCTTGAACGGGCCTTGTGTCCCGTACACACAATTCGCTTTACCTCAAGGCTGCCAAGCCTCTTCATCGAGGCCGAACTCAGCTTTTATGCCTTTCATTAATGAAACAGGCATAATCTCAACCTACTTGGCTCAAAACCGTAATCGTCCAAGCCTATGACGAATTTGATATTAATTGTACAACGACGGTATTTTAATTAAAAACGGCTCACGAACTTCGTGCCATCTCTTCCTCCTGGGCACACCACAGTAATATACCGTTTACCAACATCATAAAGGCAGCATCCTGGCGTAGTCCGACTTCTTTACCTGTCACTACCCCCGGGATATGTCTCGTCATGCTGACAGACTCTACCGCATTGGGCCATTGTTGCTGCCCAACGCGTACGCGTACGGGTTCTCTGTAGGGAACCGGTCGCTACTCGAGTGGCTTGGTCAGATGGCGCCCGCCACCGTGACGAAGTCTGTGGAATGCTTTAAAAAAATAATTTATATTTTCACGGCAACTAGAAACTCCAAAATACCAGTATTACCTGGTTGATTTTGGTTTCTATTGCCTATTGAAAATATACATTACCGGCTTCCACCCTCCTCCCCTCTTGTCGCCATCTGGGCACAATAGAGGTCCGAAAAGGTGAGCAATGCCGCTCCGCTTCGGTTTATATACTAGGAGGCTGCGCAGTAACCTGCACAGTGGGTAGCGATGCAGAAAGATATCTTCGAATTATTTTCTCTAGATTAAACAGCATTTGAGAAGGAGAATGCTTTAAAAAAGGTAAAGGTAATCTCCTGAAAAGGTGCACAGGGATGGTTGGGGAGGGGGGGGGGCACTGAAGACACTTGAGGGTATTTCATGGGGGCCCATGGCTGGTTCGATTTTTACTGTTAAGAAGACTTGTGTACCAAATTTCATGTCTTTAGCTCGATTTGCAAAAAATGTTTTACTCCAATCAATGATTTCTGCCCAGTGCTGTACAATATAATTGCTGTGCCGACGAGAATACTGCAATCGTGTTAAGCTATACAAATTGAAAGTCGGTTCATCGGTTTGTTCTCCAGGTGATAGGAAAAGTTCTCGCCCATTTGGCTTTCCGTCTCAAGAATATTGCAGTTACATTAAAATAGCTTGCGAAAGGCCCTAGGCGCTGTCCATACCTACGTTTTAAGCTATAGAACTTGAAAATCGGTCCAGTGGTTCGATCTCCAGGTGAGGGCAAAGATTCCCAACAACAACAAGAAATGGCCATACTGTGGACGCCGAACGGTTCGATTATTGTCATTAAAATGTGTAATTTAGTGAAATAGTTATGACACGATCCCAAATACCAAATTTCGTTGGTCTATGTCAATTCTGGGCGAAACTATAAGAGTTCAAAGTTTGACTTTTAACATGGAAGTTTATTCTGAGGCTACCGCAGTCCTTGATGTTTGAATCGTTTTTAAGATGCATAGCATTTCACGTTTGTAGCAACCTTCCTTTAATATTTCGTAGGATTTTCTGTAGAAGTAGATAGATTATATTGATTCACCATAGGAGTGATTATGTCAGGAATGAAGAATTATAGGATGTGCATCTCACGAATCTCATTCAGGCGAGAGCAGAGGCGAGAACTGTGGGCACCAGGTGCCCACCATGTTTCTTCTGCTTTTTTTTTAATTATCTTAACCTGAAAGTGCTGTTATGCTCTTTATAGGGCGAACCAATAATTGTGTAAATACAATAAATAAATAAATAAATAAATAAATAAATAGATTGTAAGATTGGCCTCTCGAATCTCATTCAGACGAGAACAGGTAGTTAGCTATCGCCATGTTGGCGTTACTGGCGTCGGCGAAGCGCCGGAAGTATTGCTGACTGCAAAGGTTTGGATTGCATTGTTTCTAGTACAGTTGAGACCCGCTGCTGCCACCAGACGAAAGGAACAACAAAGTCTCAAAGTAACTCGAACAAAGTGAGCAAGAACAGCCGAATGGTCAAATCGTCTACCTGCCAAGTAGACACTAGGCGAATTCGACGACCGACATAAAAGAATCTGCTAAGAGTCGCCTAAAGGAGCTAAAAGGGATACGCAAATATCCACGGCTGCATATTACGGCAACATGTAGGAAAAAAATGGTAGGCCTATGGGCCTAAGATCAAATGGGTCAGTCTATCTGAGTCCCGGTTAGAGAGTTTTGTATTTTCCCGAGGCACGTTTATTCCCTAGCAGTAAATCCTTTCTGCTACCTGCCCTCCCCAATCTGGTTCAGGAGTTGAACTCTCCCGTTCGTTCTTATGCTGCTGCATATTGTAGGTTGCAATTTGTCATTATTAGAGAAATATGCCATAATTTCAAGTAGAAATACATGTGCCATAATGTCTGTACCATACCAGCCAACTGTACCATAACTCTTCTATACTGAATTTTTATTTTAGTTTTCATTTAACAACTACTGTTTCTTGTTGCTAGATTCCTTAAAAGGCCATATACTCTCCCCATTTTCATGCATCCTTCGTGTTTATAGGTTTTACAACATATACATATACGTTTGAGAGAATGTAGCAAAACCGTCTCGTACGTGGAAAAAACAATCTGGTACTTCGTAAAAAAAAAAAAACGAGGACAATAAAAGTGTTTGATACATTTACATACGTTTGATGTAATGTTGCAAAACTGAGTCATCCAGAAAAGCCAACATGGAGGTACATACTTTAACTTGCATATTATAGTTGTATCATGTCCTGTTGACTGGTATTTGCCAGCTGGCTTACAGGCACCTGGGATAACAAGTGCGAGCAAGAATCCCCATTTTTTGCAAATAGTTTGACTCCGCAGTTGCAAAATAGGAATTTATATAAGTTTAAAAAAATCCATCCCCGAAAAAAAACCACCCCTATAGCATTCTTGCAAATTTTTGGTTTTGAATTCAGTTTTTTTTTAATTTAGTTCTGAAAATTTTTCCTTTTTTCTGCATTTCTAAATGAGCCGTAATTTTTAAGGAAATCACATTGGGTCGAAAAAACAAGCAGTGATGATTTTTGCGGACTTTAGTTGGTTTCGGTTGACGACAAATTTCATTGGTCACTATAAACTGCAGCCAAAGCGCAAAGATGGCAAATTTTGGCCTTTAGTAATTGGTGGTTCCATCTATGAGTGAACAAATAGTTACTGCAGATGAAGACAAAGGTATGATTGAAAAGTAGCCGAGGTAACCTGTAACCAGCCTACAACGTCTAATTCCGAAACAAAGTTCATCTCCGGTAACCAGTCGTAATGATGTTTGTTAATTCTGTAGCCACATCAGTACAATTTCTCTCCAATGACAACCCGTTTTAATAAACGTCGAAGTTTCGTAGGCCTATATGCACTCGAAAACTTACATAGAATGCGGAAAGTACTAACTTGATTAAGGTAACTTTCCTTCTTGTCCTATAACCATCGCAGACTGAGGTGTCAATGTACTCAATTTGCCGGCGTTAGGCGGAATCATTCACAAGACGACTGCACTTAGTATGCAGTTTTTATTTCAGTTAGCTTTGTTTGCAACTTCCTGCACAACGAATATCAAGTTTACAAGTTCAATCTAGGATTGTCACTACCCCACAGCTAGGGGAACTTTGCAGTGGGTATTGCATATTAGACCCTAGTGACAGTTTTGGCTGCGCTAGCCCTAGTTTTCAAGAGGTCCAACCTGGGTATGTCGCATTCCAAGCACCAACTCGTGTCTACTCCCAGAATCACAGTATTTATACGAATATGAACAATCCATTCACGCGCAGAAATTATGCAGTAGAAACAGGCCGTGCGTAAGAGGGGCAACCTATTGGTTAAGCAATTGGCTACTACTTCCAGCAACCAACTCTCGTTCCAAGTTTCTAAGCCAAGTTTCCAAGTTTCCTAGCATAGATACTAATTCAAAGAAGAGCCTGGAAGTAGAAGACGTATTCACGATTCCTCTCAGGAATTAGAGTGAAAATTACGCATTTACTAATTCTGTATTTATGCATCAAGTCGTATTTTTAGAGCTGCAAACTGGCTAGTTTTTTTTTTTTTCAATGTTGCCGTACTCCTATATGCGTTTTCACCATTGCTACTCTGTTACTCACCATTTTCACGTAAACATTTTCAGGGTAACAACCTGGGTAACCTGGGTAACAACCTGAAAATAAAATCTTGCGATTATCTTTGTTTTAGGCAATTACCGATTTCATGTTCTCTCCCACCTCGCTTTCTCAGGTTGTAAGAGTGGATTGGATTTGCTGTAGTTTTATTTTTATTCCTAAGAATAACCTCCTTATTTTCTGGTGTAGCCACCTGTGTTAGAGGTGAATTCACAGGAATAATAAACATTAAAGTCCGATGGAGTATGTACACATTTTCGGAATCTTGGCCAAAATAAAGAGGCTGCTATACCTCTTGCTGCGTTACTAATAGTGTGTGTACTTCAAAAACCATAAATGTACTCCTCTAGTGTTAGTATTTTATGTCGTTTGTATGGTAGACCTTTCTTTTAGCCTCAGAATTACTCATTGACTGATTGGCCAACTTGTGCATTTTCGAAAATTGCCGTACGACCTCCATTGAAACTTCGTCCAAATCTTGTGTTTTTCAGGAAATGGTCAGTGGTTAATGCCTAGTGGTTTGTTGAGCCAAAATTCAAGTCCCCGCTTATAAGTCTGGGTTCCTTTGATTTTTAATTCACTTAGGTGAATTCACTAGTCCCGGACACAGAACTTCAAAGGCGAATTCCAGTAAATGGAGCTCCCATTCACTGTGTGAGACAGTAAAACAACGTATCATATGATTTATGACCTGGTTATGCTTTTCAACAATGTAGTCTGGTCATGTTAAGGATTGCATAATAGATTTTTATGCCATACTGGCCCACAAACTATGCAAAATATTAGTAACAAAACAAGGTTCATTGTCAGAAAAGTCCCCATCTGAGGACCCCATATCCTTAACACACTCAGCAACTTGTTTCACTTTAGCCATCCTGAGAGCATACAGTTCCTGGCCATGAACAGAATTCATCCAGAACTATGAGTATCCATTTTCTGCCTCGTTGGGTTACCAGTAAAGGCCTAATGAGATCCACGAAGGTTTCCAAGGGGCATTAGGTGAATCCATTGTCTTCAAGCGCCCAGCAGGTTTTGAAGTGTCAGTTTTGCAAGTCTGGCAAACTTCGTAGCTGCGTATGACCTCCACAATATCCCTTTTCATGCCAATCCATCTAACCAACTCTTGTAGCTTTTTTTAAAGTTTTAAATACTCTAAAAGAGCTGTCAACTGTTGACTAATGGATTGCAACAATCACATGGTGACGTATTGTTTTTGGCAAAAACGCTTTGCATGTTACTCAGCCACATCTAGGACGCTTCATGACATAGGTTTTACACAAGTTTCCATCATGCAAGCTAAGTCTTCCTGGAACAGGACTGCTTCCACCAACAGCTTATGTAATTAACTACATTGCCTAACCTCCCAATCTTGCAGGATGACCACTTGTCATCAACCTCGCTTTATTTAGTCCAAACTTTACTTGTTCCAACTTATAATCTGCTACAAACATGGCTTTTTCGCCCTCGTACATCCTAAATATTGCATCTGCCACCTGATGTAGAACTCCTTTCTTGTAACGGATTTCAAAGTCCATTCCTTGAAGGTCTAGGATCCATTCTGAAGACTGTTTTAAGGATTTCAAGAATGACATAGCTGAGTAGTCAGTTTCGTGAAGAAAAGGCACATTTTCAGTATAAGGTTAGAACACCAAACATTTGGAGTTACTTACAGGTACTTACAAAACAAAAACAGTTACTTACGAACAGCGAACATTACGACACCCATTGCAAGCTCGGATGCACTGTTTTTTTTTTTGTTTTTTTTTTTCATTCTGACAGTTTCCTGTCGGTACATGCACACAATCCAAAAAAGTGTGAAGCCTTTAAGTGCTAAACAAGCAAAGACAACTATCAAATCAAATCAAATTTTAAACTGTATGCAGAAACTAGTTCGCTTGTCCGTCATTACCTAGCAACTGGATCAACGCCTGACAAGTATGCCACGGGGGCCACACCTCCACACTGGACAATGTTTATACACGTTTTACTGAAAAAAAAATTACAGAGCTAGATTGAACCTGGAACAACTCATTATCCACACTCACAAATCCCCAGTCCATAACCATTTGATCCCCGAAGGAAAATGCTCCATGTGTTTTTATTTAAATGTCGATTTAAACAAAAATAAAAAATGATTACTTGATTACATTTGTCTACTTGTCCCTAACGCTCCCCCTCCCCCCTTCGCCGGTCTTGAATGTATGTCTCCCAATTTTACGGGTTTTGTTTAAACGGAATACTTGTTCGCATTACTGATATGTTTACGTTCAATCAAAAACGGAAAGCGAAACAGCAACAAAGGACACGAAGACCTGTTTGTCAACTAGGCTTTTCAGTTAGGCCTATTTCGTGCCATCCGAATAATAATCGCATTCAGTGGTCAGTTTCTTAAAATTGTATGTCATATTATTTTTTATATATAGAATAAAAAAGGGTGGTGAACTCCCTGATGACTGTAAGCCAATTGTAGGTTTCGTGCCTATTGTACTTTTCTTTTCAAATATAATAATAACCGACTTCAAATTTATCTATGCACTATTCAGAACTGTTAGACGTGGTCAGGCTGTCTTGAATCGGGTACTCTATGAAAGATCACTCACAAATTTTCAAATAGCTACGGAACATTTACTGCGTGAATGGCTTCTGGGGACGTTCAAGTATTACGTCATCAGGAAGGGGGGAGGGGAGTTTCGCCTACTGGTGTCGATTGGTAACGAGGGGGAGGGGGGTGGCCAGTTGAGGACATAAAGCACCGTTATCCCAATAAAACGGGTGGAAATATGCAAAAAAAAAAGTCCTCCGAAAAACTGTAAATGTACAGTGAAAAACACAGGGGGAGTTAAAAGTTAAAAATGACGTATACTGGAGGGAGGGGTTGAGCAATTGATAATGATTGTTTATGAGGGGAAGGAGGGTTGAAAATAGCCAATTTTCAATTTCATTGCTGTGTACAAAATCAGTAAATAAAACTGAATAATTTGTTGAATAAGTTGGGGGTTATGAAATTAATTTGATGAACTTCAGTTACCTAGACCACAACTTGAAACATCTGAGGGATTGACAAAGAAGTAATGAAGATTGACGGGGTTTGATTTCGTCACTTTCTTTAGCCGAGGAATTTTTAAGTGAAATTATTTTTAGGACAATATGACTTTTTTTTTCCAACCTGCACCCATTCTTCGTTAAGTCAATAGGGTACATAGATGTATCGTATAGACAGCAGTTTCTTCTTTTTTTCCTGAAGTCTTATTTTGAGTGCCTGTTTGTAACTGTTTTTATTGGAGTCAACTAAAACAGTTGGATTCTACTTAAGACCCCCACGGTATTCAGTAGACAGGTTGTAGTGTGACACAATCTTCCTAATGTTACTTATTGAATTGTTATTTCTATTTCTAAAAGGGTATGGCTTCTTGTACCATATACGAACTATGGCTTCTTGGTTTATTTCTTACATTTTGAAGTGCAATAAACAAAAATCTGTTTAACATTGTAGGTGGGACATAACTGCTTCACGCATACAACAACAAAGAGCCAATTATAGACATAAGCTTGGGAAAAGTGCTAGCCTAGAGAAAGCTTCATCATAATCTATAGCATAATCGTAAACTGGAATTCCTACATGGGCCTACATAATAGTACATAATATTAAGGGCCATAACTTGGGTTAATAATACCACATCGAGCTAGAAGAATGAAATTTGGTACACAAGTCATTCTTAGCAGAACAAATCGAACTAGCTATGGAACACCCTCATGGTCACCCCTACCCCTCACCACCTCAAAGCTCCCCACCCAGCACCCCCTGGACTTCCACAACCCCACCGGCCTCCTTCATGAAGCTGATTACTACTGAGGCTGAGTACACATCGAACCAGCGATGGGCCCCCACGAAACCCCCCCCCCCCCCCCAGCACCATCCTGTCCCTCCTCCTTGAGGCTTGACCAACAAATTCTTGCACATCGAGCTAAAAAGAATGAAATTCACAAGTCACAAGTCATTTTTAGCAGTACAAATCGAACCAGCCAATGAAACCCCATGAAATACCTGGTAAAGCGTCCCCCTCATCCCCGTTCTATTCATCCCTCCCAGAACCCGTGTTCACAGCAACTAAATACAGATGACGTAACATTAAATAAATCTGCCTGGTAATTATCTCTTCGTGTACTGTACCTAATTTATTACTGCTGTGGCCCATGTGGCCATCCTAACCAAGAGCTTGTAAGTTACTGTAAGATCCTTTAAGTCTTACAGGGATCCTGCCACATCGTGGTTCAAGATCATGTAGGAGTCTGCTGGTTCTTGCAAGATCCTGGATCGTGTACCATGAAGGATCCTTCGCGATCCGTACCAAAATCCTCCAAGATCTTGAACAAGATCTTGTGCAAGATCTTGCAGAACACTGCAAGATTCCAGGATATTGTAAGTTTCGTTTTTCCTTTACGAACTTAAAGGATTTTACAAGTGCTTGGAGAGGATTTCCAGTACAGGTGCCGCCCTCAGAAACCCCAATACCATCCCAGCCCCACCTCTCCATAAACCACCTTTGTAATGACAATACAGAAACAACAATACGAACATAATTTTGACTCTAATTAACTCATCGGTTTATCGTTACTGTTGCTATTAAGTGAACATCAACTCACTATGGTGCATTTGTACATTACTGACACATTTCTGTTTCTGCATCGTTTGCTGTTAATACGTATCCGTAGTGCAGTCACACTTGATAAGCTCGACACATGTTTGATGCTTGTGGCATAGTGGTCCATCTTGGTTCCAGCCACTATCACATTTTCACAGGTCGCATCCACAGGCCACATCCACGGTCAGGAGTGAATAATTAACAAAGCCAAATTTGTAAAGCCAAATTCGTGCAGTTAGGTTGGATTGATGTATTTTCTGGGGCCCAGGTACCCAGGCAATTGGTCCCAGAGCAACACATCGATCAACAAACGCACAGGCCGCATCCACATTCAGAAATAACTATTTTACAAAGCCAAATTTATAAAGCTAAATTTTTAAAAGGAAAATTGTACAAGTTAAATGCTGAGATGCTCTAACCCCTTCGTCTTTATTTACTTGATATTACGTCTTCCATATTGCAGGGTGGAACGAAACAGGAGACGGGAAAGTGATGTGGATATTTCATGGGGGTTCCACGGATGGTTCAATTACTACTGCTAAGAATGACTTAATACCAAATACATGCTTTTAGCGCGATCAGCAAGAATTTGTTGGTATTAGACTATTGATGGGAGGAGAGGGATGCCGCTGGGGAACCTTTGGAGGGCAGGGGGGGGGATCTCTTGAGGACTCCATGGCTGGTTCAATTTCTACTGCAAAGAGTGACTTATGTACCACTGTTCATGCTTTTAGTACGATCAGCAGGAATATGTTGGTCA
>JAHWFP010123427.1:42689-54136 GCA_023313725.1 Lithobius niger | reverse complement strand
GAAATCACTCTTCACAGCATCGGCTTCAGTATGACGCCCTTCTGTTTCTCTCTGCAGTGCCCCTTGCATCTAACCCATTAAGGCTCCAGCATAGAGTTATATACAATAATACTACGTCGTCTCACTGCTCTATAGAGCAGCGTCAAGTGACGTCATATTGGCTACGTGACACCATTTGGAGGTAATAGCTACAAGGTGCACTAGATTAAAATGTAACGGAAAAAACGGCATTTCTAGTCAAGAGAGTGCTTTGAGAGCGGATTTCTTAGGCTTAAAAAAACGTTGTTTTCTCCAACAACAAAAATCGTGCGTTATAGGCTTACGAAATCCAGTCTAATAGCTTTGGCTTCAATAAGACGATCTTCCTTTCTCCCTCCAGTGCTCCTTGCAGCTAACCCAGTTACTGGCTCCACCGTAGAGTGATACACAATAATACTACGTCGTGTCAGTGCCCTATTATATCTTCTTTAATTATTCTTTTTTGCACGTATTCCACGTCAGTAATTTATGTGCCCTCCATTTGCCTCTCAGACAGCATGCAAAATAGTGTTACAAAGTTATCTGTTTCCCATTCCATGTCGTTTAAGATCGCTACCAGGCGTGCTATCATTGTGTCCCATGAATAACTATATGATGTCCTCGTTTGATGAGAGAGACTGCTGATTCAAGAACAAGGATAGGTATAGTCAGGAAACACTGATGGCACACCTCACAGCAGTTTTAAATGACATGAAGTGGGATACAAACACGACACTACGCACCTATCCTGAAAGACACTGTGTTGTCAGGGTGGCAAATGGTGGGCACACAAATTAATGACGTGGAATATGTGTAAAAATTATTAATTAAAGAAGTTATAACAGCCAAGTGTTTTTATATGGGTCTGGTTAAACGTTGGACCCCTATGCAAAGGTACCAACCATGTACATACGAAATCGCTGTAGGTATATGTATCTGTGTCGTAAAGAAAATATTCAGCACTACCGCCAAGGATGCTTCCATATACATTTCATATGGTTAGGCAGTGCTATGCTAACAGCTTGGGGCAGGGACAGTTCCAGTCGCGAGTGGCGCTGCGAACACGATTGGTCGAGCTCGTCGGTGCATTAGCATTGAATTCAATGCACATGATGTGATACGGTCTCGTTTCGAGACGTTGTTACGGCTACGTAAAACAAATAAAATAATTTTAACAATGAAGAAGGATAATTTATGGTTCCTCTCACCATAAATGTTTATCCAGTAGAAGTATTTTTAAAAACGATTTGAAAACAAGGTTCGCAACGCAACGCGTCATTCGCATTCTGGCCTACTGGTTGCTAGGCAACAACAAGTAACGCAGGCAAGCCATCCAAATTCAGCTGCCCAAAACCCAAAACAAACAAAATAATCGTGAAATATTGAATTAAACACGTTTAATTCTTTTAATTAGTATAAATAAAGCAAAAATAAGACTTGTTTAGCCCCACGTGTCTAAAATCAACCACATAACTCACACGAAAAACTGTTGGACTACGCCAACTGTTAAATCGACAGTTGCCGTCTCGTGATTTCGGCAGTTCTATTACTTTCGACAATCAAATCATGACGAGGCGAAAACTGGTCACAGTTAAATTAACACGTGTCCGCCTGAAGCGGGTGCAACTCTAGGATTAACAAAAAACGTAGTTAATACATTGACAGTGTTTGTCAGATGCGTGCATGCATTCCAATGCTACCGCTAGTTTGTGGACATACATAGAACTAACCGGTGCAAAGTAAGGTTCCAAATCAACGTCTTTTTTGTCAACTCCCGATCATTTCGTGAGATTTCTCGTATCCAGACGTTAAGCCTATAGTGTTGCACGAATCTTCTTCAAAGGAATTTGTTCTGTTGACAAACGTTTTGAATCCTAGCACGAAACAAGCAATCGGCGCAGCCTTTCCCTTATCAACGCAATACTAATTCGGCGCCGCCGCTAACTTTAACTTGGTGCTGGCGCCATCGTGTGAGCGGAACTGGCGGAGCCCCCGGCAATAGCATTACAAACAGCGCATATTGCCAAACCATATGAAATATATATGGAAGCATCCTTGCTACCGCGAAAGTCTGCTAGTTTTGCTGTAAATACTGCTGTATCCAGCTTATTTGCTGAAGCGTTACTGTGTGGGAATTACGAATGACGTAGCTGGAAGTGGATTACAAAATACAAGCTGAAAAAATCTGAGAGCAATAATTTGATAAGTGCTGGTGTTCACACGTACTTTATTTTTTAAAGAACTGAAACATTAGGAACACTCCAGTACTTCTTTCTGGTCATTTGCATACCGGATCATTTTTGGTTTGCCATATCTGCCAGCTGCATACAAGCCACAACAAGGAATCTCGTCGAGCGTGTTAAATCGGGTCAAATCTACGGATTAAAATGCAAACCTATTCCAGTTTTTCCCATTTGACTTTCCATCCTGTAATTACGAATGCGGTGAAACAAAAACAACTGCAGATGAATTGCTACCAACGGAAGAATTTGAGAGAGCGAAGCGAGCGAAATTCAGTGATCGTCTATATCATTAACAAAAAGTACAGAAGAATAACATGGTATGGCGCAGCGTGGGGCAAGGTGACCTGATGATTAGCACCACGTTCTAATCATTAATTTGATGAGGATTAACAGGCTCGTTCCACGTTCGAGCCTGTTCTCAGCCAATCCAAGAAATTTGGGGAAGAGAACTTTTTTTTAAAAAATTTCATTTGAGCGTTAAGTTAGTCGAAGAAATTTAATGCTTATTTGGCTGAACCGGCTCAGAGAACCGACTTTTAGAGAAGAAGAAATATCTGGTAAAGGGAGGTGCCAACCCGGGGATTCGATCCGGGAAACCTCCCAATCATCGTACGGGCCGAAAGATTGTCCAGATTTGGCCAGAATAGTTCCCATAGCCGCTGAAGGAGCATGGTAGCCTCTCACGCTATCCTGGCTGGCAGTCCTGGCGGAGATTTTGGCAAGGTCCCCTTTCCAGGGGTTCGACCAAATCCGCAAACCTCCAGCAACCAGGTTGAGCTCCCTCACCGCTCAACCACGATGACCACAACTGTGATGCCTCGTGATCATGTCAACTGTGGCATTAAAAAGTTCCTAGGAATTTCTGACTGAATTACCTAGAAAAATTGTTCCTCTCACTTGCAGAAAATGCCTTCGGTTGCGAGCGTATCAAATCTCCAAAGTAAGCCAAAGTATCATTCAACGAATTCAACGGACATAAGCAGGGGGTGCAAGCCATCGCAAAATAAGGATTTTAAACTATTGAAATTTAATTTAACTTATCAATAAGCAGCTGCATATCGAGAAAACAAAGTGAAGAGTGTGAGTAACGTGGAACATATGTAAATAGTATATCAAAAGAATGTTGGATAACGGTTTTAAAACAGAAGCCCATGTTAAACGGGTTGAAGGTCAATTTGGTTCAGTCCACAATCACAAGAGCGCGTGTCAATAGGCGTCGGTCTTCTGGCCGAAATTGTGTGAGTTGGTTCTGTAGTACTATCAAGCTGGGTCACAACTTAACTACATATATATCGTTACGGGGGCCAAAGCACTCAGGTAACTTTTAGAAACATTAAAGATTACCCCCCCCCCCTACCGGTCGAGGTTTACCACATATAACGAAGATGAATCACAAAGCGTTCGTCGTGTAGCGTCTGTAGTGTGGGCCATCTAGACGGAAAAAAAATCATGCGTCATGATGGCTGGGATCGAACCCGGGTATCCTATCACATCTCACTGAACTACCCCAATACAGCAGTAAGGTTTCACGTGGACTAAGCAGTACAGCAACACTGCAGTATCTGAAGCCTTACAAGAAAGTTTATTTGTGTTCTTTTGCTGTTTTGACTTCGGGTCAGTTAACGAATGTAGGAAAAAACACCCACGGAAAAAAATTCAGGGTATAAAAGGCTCCAAAACTTATTAATGTCGCTTTCGGAGGTTGTGTGTGCAGAGCCTTACAAAAAAATTGGAGATCTAATTTCATTGTTGTTAATTCGTAAACGCAGATTAAAGAAACCTTTCATTCTTGCATTCGCTCGTGGGCTCCACTTTTTATATTATGGTTTTGGATTTTGACGTCATTATAGGTGCTTGTCTAGTTCGAAATCGTTTAATCAGTTTCCAGATTGATTTTATATTTTATCCTACCAGACGTTTAAAGCGCTGATTCCAGGCTTCTGTTCTGGACCGTGGCTGTGTTAACATTACGGGGAAATGGAGTGGGGGGGTTTCTAGGTGAAGAACTCCTACTCGAATTCCATGCTGCTGTTTCCAACTCTCTGAAAGAGCCTGTTACACAAACACGATCAAAATACTCAGTAAAATCATTTAAATCTGAAGGTGCAATCAGAATGTTTTATTAATCAAGAACAAAAGTTAATAGTTTCAAAGGCGATCGGATACCGTGCTAGTTTTAACCATAATGAAGCAATGAACTATGGTTAAAACTAGAGCGGTCTTCGAACCTTTATTTTGTTCTTGATTAAAAAAAAAACTTTCTTGGCAAATGCTGAAACAGTCTTGCGACGGTCCAAGAATTTCACCTCCAGTAGTGCAATACGCTTGCCCCCGTCTTAAATGAGATTTAAACAGACATTCTCTCCCCAGATATAGTTTGTTCCACATTATGTTTTCAGGGAACTGACTGTATGACGCCACGTTTCCTTGCATATACGAGTGCAAAAACATGTCGCTATCACACTTGTAAACTCTACACAGTTACTATTAGAGTCTTCGAGTGGGATATTTACATGTTTTTACACTCGTTAGTAGAAGGAAACGTTGTGTTGTACAGTCAGATTTCTAAAACATAATGTGGAACAGACTATAGAATAAGTTGTTGTCCTGGCGTAAAAACCTTACGGCTACTTAGCTAGACAGTATCACGAAAACAACGTCATTGATGCAGCAAATGCCGAAATGCTCATACTTAGTAAAAACATGATATTGGTTTAAAATAATATTGGATATACTAAAATCATTTTAGAACACAAAACTCCTATGAAGGTTGTTTCACCAGCTTTCCAATGTTCTTAACTGTAAGCAATTACATGGCAAAAGTTTAATATGACTAGATTAAAATTTGGCCATGTAATTGCTTGCGGTTAAGAACATTGGAAAGCTGGTGAAACAACCTTCATGATGGTGTATTCAAACGTCAAAATCGAGCGACGAGAAGTAAAAATATCTTCAATTTGGTTTGTTGCCAATTTATCTGAAAACTGCTCATGACGTCATAGTTTGATCGGGAAAATTAATCAGAATGAAAGAAGGTTTGACCTGCCAAAATAAACTTTGCATGAACAAACTATGACGTCACGAACGAACTATAACCTCGTTGTTGTTTGGCATCTTGGCTCTTGGCTTTTGGCCCATTTTTTGCCCCATTTTGTCACCTTCATTATTCCACAACGACATGTCCGATTCCGGACTTTTTTTTTTTTACAAACCATCTCTAGGTGTACCACTATCAATGTACAAAATCTGGTTTTAATTGATGCAGTGGTTATTTCGTGATGCGATTACAAAGATAGCATTTGAGTGTATTCATAAACGGAACTCCGCTCAATTCGCTCCAAAAAGTGTAAAAACATGTGAATACAGCAGTAAGATTTCACGTGGACTAACCAGTACAGCAATACTACGGTATATGAAACCTTACTGGAAAGTTTATTTTTGTTCCTTTGCTGTTTTAACTTCGCATCAGTTAAACTTTACCTTAACATACACATGGGTACCGTATCGTACCAGTGTTGGAAACCATGCATCCAACACAACCTACTTAGTATCTATTTAATTTTTGGTTAAACATGGACATACACAGTCATGAGGACCATACCGTACCAGTGTTGTAAACCGTACATCCAACACCACCTAACTAGTATCTATTTAATTTATCTGAATTTCATTTCTTATTTGTTTTCTAAGGATCAGTGAAAGTTTCATATTAATATCGTACATTTCGTCACATATTTAAGACGAAAAATATCCGTCGTAGCATCCAGGGACTGCAGTGAAGACCTTCTAGACGAAAACAAAAATCCCGTATATCATCATGGGGCCGCATATCGGCCCTGGTCTTTCGAATTCATGTTGACTGCCCTTTCATTTCTTTTCAATCCATGAATTCCTGAACAAAGTTTATTGTTTTTAAAACTTAAATTTACAAACAGAACGTAAAATCGATGTGGAACGTTTCAATAATATTAATCCCATTACGGGTTCAAAAGTGAAGTAAGAAATTTTCAATGCAAAAATTATTTTTTGATGCGAATCACATGCATGTTTGTAAAACATATTCTAGTAATTTGTACGCAAAACATTTTTTTTTCTAACGTTTTTAGGTTATTTTCGTACGTATTTTTTTTATGGAATTAATTTTAACAGCTCCCGGGCGTTTAACAGGAGATTTACGGTAATAAATTGTACTAATTTTTATTATCTTTTTTAATTTTAGTGGCATGTTACGCATCAGCAACAGCAGCCGTTGACAACTTGAACGAAGATACAACCGGTAAGAAAACGACACCTCAATGAATTATTGTCCATGTGCTAGCAAAACATCGATTAATTTAATCTTATGCGATTATTTTCTTTTTTTTTTACAGAAGGCCAAGTGATTGGTTATGGTGGTGGTACTGATATAGGTTGTGGTGGTTGCCCATTCCACAGTGGAGACTGCGTTAGTTGTTGCAACACGGGAGGATATAAAGATGGTGGCCACTGTGGTGGGGCTCTATGGCTGTACTGTTACTGCGCAGGAACAAAGTCTTAGTTTATACAGCCAACCTGATTAACATTGTAAAAAAAAAACAGATTTTATTACAATGTTATGTTTTTTTTTATTAAAGTAATTCTGCAGCTGTAGTTTTTTGTTACCGAGATCTGAAATAAAGTTATGAACATATGTAAATACTAAAACGACTTAGTTTGCTTCTTTAGTGTAAGAGTTATCCAGTGCTCCTCGAGCGTTTAAAATCATGTAAAATCTACGAAATAAAATGCAAACTTACTCCAGATGCCCATTTGACTTTCATTCTGTAATTAAAAGGGCGTGGAATCCAGAGGAGAAGAAAGGGGTGGGGATGAAAAAGAAATTGCCCGTCTAATCACTCTTTACGTTTCCATCGCAACCTGCACGTTAACAGGAAGTGAGCTCCGCCATCTTGGTTCGCCACTTATTTTGGCCGAATTCGTCAATCGCTATTAGCTATGTAACTACTGATTCGCAGTAAGCAGCTGAATGGTGTATTTTTCGATAGAATTGTTGTCTAACTTTCATTGTGTTGTGTGGCCGACATGTATTTGCAATGATGCAGGCGCTATATAAACTACCCGAAAACGATGCTGTAAACAGCAACATCACAGCAGTGCAACTCATTCGTTCTGCAAATGTAAAAAAAAGCTAACAACCATTTTTTAAACCAGTAAAGTAAAATCATTGATTGTATGGTTTCATACGTTACTTGAACGGACGTTTACAGAAAGAATTGAAGTATGGGCCCTGTATCAATTTGAACAATGTAACTTGTGCAGTGTCCTATATTAAGGCCTAAGTTTATTGCGTTCACCATCGTCCATTCACATCCACTATTCGTGTACAGACGAAGATCTCAGTAGGTGTGCACCCAGTTGCTATTAATGAACACACTACAGCGCAGGCGCGTTGCTATGTGAACCTACTTCCGTCGCGTCCTCCTTTGATGGAAAAGGGTACCGGCGCGTTCGCGTTAAGTTTCTTTTCCATCCCCACCCTTTTTTTTCTCCAATGTTGAAACGAACCAACTGCAGATAAACTGTTACTGACCAACGGAAGGATTTGCATTTCATGAGAGAGCGGAGTGAGCGCAATTCCGTGATCGTCTACATCGTTAACAGAAAGTACACAACAACTACACGGTTCGCCAAAGTGTCGTGCAGGATGGCCTGATGGTTAGCTCAGCTATCTCACGTGCCACAGGGCCCGGGGTCGAACCGGATATCAGCCACCCCAGGCATTTTCGGGAAAAGAAGGGTCCCTGTAATGCTTCGTGCTCATGTCGACTGCGGCATTAAAAGTTCCTTGGAATTACCCAGAAAAATTGTCCCTCTTTCTCTCCTGGCGCCGTGGTTTCTGTTGGGAGCGTATCAAACCTCCAAAATATGCCAAAGAATTATCAATTAGAATGCTAAAACGAACTCGACTGAATTTTAAGCAGGATTCGTACATAACAGACTAAATAATTTTCGAGGCTTTTCATCGCTAACTTTCAACCAATTTTAAGGCTCTTTGTTTAGTCGACTCTGAAAATTACCTTTTAAATTCCAGTATATTGTCAGATGTCAACATTTGCACCATTGTGCTTTTAGTGTGCAGTAGGATACTAAACCGTCATAAGCAATGACAGACATGATGTCCTTCCTACCCCAATGGACAATAGAGCACTGACACGTCGTAGTATTATTGTATATAACTCTATGGTGGAGTCTTAATGGGTTAGCTGCAAGGGGCACTTCAGAGAGAAACAGAAGAGCGTCATACTGAAGCCGATGCTGTGAAGAGTGATTTCTTAGACCTAAAACGCACGATTTTTGTTGTTGGAGAAAACAACGTTGTTTTAAGCCTAACAAATCCGCTCTTCCGTTGTTTTTCCCTCCATTTTTATGTAATGCACCCTGTAGTTATGCCCTCCAAAACCCATACTGGTGCCAATATGGCGTCAAATGTCACTGCTCTATAGGAATAAGGAATACACACACTAACAGTCAGTGGAACTGTAATTTGCACAGCTGCCCCTTCTGGCAAAAATTGCTTGCACTGCACCGCACCTCTCTCTCTTTTTGTCTCTGTAGACCAATCGGTCTTTCAGACCAATCCGAGGGGGGGGGGGGCATCGTTCACAGAAGAAAGGCAATCAGCTGACAAATTATTTCTACTCATTTACTTTATTTTATGCCTAATTAACAGCACTGTTATGGCATTAACTCATTCCAAACAAAGTACACTTGCAAAATGCAAGGCCATTTCAAAGGCTCCGACAATAAAAATTCCAGTTTTCAAGGCTTATCAAGTCTTGAATTATCGGTTTTCAGAATTAAGGCTTTTCAAGAAGTTCAAGACTGTGTACGAACCCTGTTTAAGGTATTGTTTAACTGAACCGAAGTCGAAACACGAAAGCGAGAGCAAGCTTTTTCGGTAAGGTTTTAGATGCCGTAATAGTGTTGTAAGGTTAGTTCACCTGAAGCCTGTAAGGCCCGTATTCTGAACGCTGACTAAAACTCGTACTTGACTTGAAATGACGTCACACATATTTAGTGCCATTCACCACCAGAACTTCTTTTGGATACATTTGGAAGGAATCGGGTGGTGAATTTCAAGTCAAATGACGTCACACCTACCAAGTGCCATTCACCACCGGATTTCTTCCAAATGCATCCAAACGAAGTTCTGGTGGTGAATGGCACTAAATAAGTGTGACGTCATTTCAAGTCAAGTACGAGTTTTCGTCAGCGTTCAGAATACGGGCCTTAGTGATGTATTATTCAGCCATTAGACAGATAACTAGATTTAAAACCACTGAAATCGCCCCCCCCAAAAAATCCTCATTAAAAAGGAGAAGAACCGACTAGTTAATGTTTTATTTCGACAGTTTTCAGTACAGCACAGGTCAAATCAATACTTTTTTAAACATTTCGACGCCCCAGCAAAAAAATGAATAACATACATGAAATTGTTTCGTTGTGTTTGTTAATAATTGAATCCAATTACGATCAAAAACTACTTATAAAATTCAATCAAATTAAATTAAATAAATCCAAAAATGCGAATCAAATTAACACATAGCAACACACAACTCATACAGGCCTGACACAAACCTATAACATGCCTAGATTTGTTCTTCTTTAATTTTGGCAGTACTCCTCAGGATTACGTCCCGTTTCCCCAAATCCCGTTTCGCCAAAAAGAAAGCAGATTAAAAGCTTTTGCCTAAAGGCAAATCCCGTTTCGCCAAATCCCGTTTGGACAAATACATTTCACGAAATTTTAGGCAAACGAAATTTAAAACATGACTTCCGTGTAAAGGTCAGACATTTATAGACTAACACCCATTTTGAAGAATCCCGTTTTACAGAATATTTTTTTTAATTAGTGCCTCGCTCGCGCTACTGTGCTCACTGCGGCTAAACACATAACATCAGAAACTACAACTAATCACAAATTCTTTCCAATTATGCATACATCTTTAACGTCTACAAACAATATTTAAAGTACAATTTTTCCGTCTGTATTGCCAGTTTTCAAAACGCATATAAATCAATTGGTCCTATTTTCTACCGCTGCTTGTTTCTGTTAAATGTTTTCCTTTTAAATCCCCATTACATAGAAATAAGGTATTAAATTTCGTGTACGTAAAAGTTTGTCGAGTTAGTTTTGGCGAAACCGGATTTGCCCTTTAGGCAAACGCTCTTAATCGGCTTTCTTTTTGGCGAAACGGGAGTTCACCCTCCTCCGTGAAGTCACCAGCTCCGCCATTCATAACATAATTATTTCTTTCGCACGTCAGATGACCCCACCAAGCAGAAGTTAAAAAAAGCAAAAAAAAACTTAAGTCTCAACACGCATTGCGAACCTCGTGCGGGGACAGGAAGCAGGAACCCGAATAACGTGAACAAGAACAGCCCAGTGTAATTGTATTATGGAGATACATAACCGCGATCGCTGGTTTTACAACATATCAACAACTGATTCGAAACAATCAAAACAAAAATGCCCAAAAGGCTGCATTTAACGGACTAATTTTTAGTTTAGTTTAGCGGTTTAAGTAGGTTAGTAGTGATCGCGGTTAGAAACAGAAGCTCCTCATTTTTTGCCTAATATTAAATACTGCTTTGAATGGTAACAACTTCGCAGCTTCTTTCACCCAACTGGACATTTTTCTGAAAACACATACTTACAAATCAAGTTCGTCAAAGGGTGTTGAAAACAATATGCTTTCATTTTTTGCTGCAACACATACATTTTGAAAATTTTATTTAAAGAAAACGCTTACGTCTGACGTGTGTTGTAAAACTAACAACCATTTTAACTCCCTATCGCAGAAGCCATCCAATTGGCGTTGTACCACTTCTCGGTAAAAAAAAAACATTTCGAGATGCAGCGCGAGTTTTGTGAAGGGTTCCTGGGGACTCTTGAGCAAAGCGCGCTCCCAGTAGTTATCTCAGTGGTTATTCTAGTGGTATCCTAGTGGTTATCCCAAAGTATATCCCACTATTTATCATCGTCGCCTCCAGACCAAGAGAATGCCGGTTTGATCCTACGACTGATACAAGTAGATTAAAAATATCGTCATGCAGTATGGGGTCCTCAGCATATGGTCATGCAGTATAAGGTCCTCAGCACATGGTCATGCAGTATAGGGTTCTCAGTATATGGTCATGCAGTAT
>JAHWFP010123427.1:26278-42679 GCA_023313725.1 Lithobius niger | reverse complement strand
CTCAGTATATCGTCTTATGGGTTCTCAGTATATCGTCATGCAGTATAGGGTGTTCAGTATATAGTCATACAGTATAAGGTCATTATTAAATATTTTTCACCTTACGCGCACAAGGTTATGTCCCAGATGTACGGCGCCAGGCTTTTATTACCCCTATTTTTTTTTAAAGTAAGCAAAGGGATCCGTTTAATTCCAGGCCAATTTGACTTACTTCCCGTCTCTGTAAGCTGTGTGAATCTACATTATACCAACACATTTTTGGATATTTAAACAGTCTAGCCCAAGTTGCCTATAACCAACACGGCTTTAGGGATGGTTATTCGACAATTACTAACTTACTGTCATTAGTAAGCTTTATCCCTTTTTTGATCAAAATATCCCAGTCGATGCGATTTATTTCGACCAGGTTTCTCATAAATTACTAATCCATAAATTCAAGAAATATGGTATCGTCACTTGGTCCTATTGCTATGTGGATTTCTAAATGGCTTTCGCATCGCACCCAAACTGTTGTCATAAAGGCGTCATCCTCCTTACCCTTTCCTGTCTCCAGTGGAACCATACAAGGTTCTGTATTGGGACCATTATTTTTTCTAATTTATTTCGTTGATTTCGGAGAGGAATTGGAACCAAATTTGTTTTTTCTACACAAATTTACAGATGACGCAAAATTACGACAAGCTTAGTCTTAACTAACCAAAGTATAGTCATACCATTTTGCAGGAAGCTTTAAATTTCCATTACGTGTGGTGTTAAAACTTGGAGCCTGGCTATGCATCCTGACAAAACTCTTTGCCATTCATTTTGGTCACCTGAAGCCCAGAACTACTTATTTTTGGGGTGATACCGCACTCCAGTTGCATAACAACAATGAGGTAGAGGACGCAGCCGCCTCCGGGCCCTCCGACTTGGGGGCCCCCTCACTAGCCCCAATTTTAATCTGTTTGTAACCGCACAATATCAGAAAATAAGTTACTCCAGTAGTTTCGGAAAAGAAGTTGTGCCTTCTGTTGCAAAAACTTATTTGTTTTATTTTTTTTTTATGAAGGGGGTGGCTCCACTGGGTTCTCACCTTAGTAGCAAAAACTGGCATTTTTTTTATGAATGGCCTCCACTGGGGTTTCGCCTTGTGTGACAAAAACTGCATTTTTTATGTGGGGGGCCTTCACTGGGATCTAGCCTTATGTAGGAAAAACATTTTTTTTTCAAGGGGAGGGAGGCGGCCTCTACTGGGCTCTTGCCTTGTGTGGCAAAACTGCATTTCTTTTTTTAATGAAAGAGGCTCTCTACTGGGCTCTCATCTTGTGTGCCAATAACTGAATTTTTCTTTATGAAGGGGGACAGGGGGCCCTCCACTGCACTGCCGTCTCCAGCCCCGAATTTTGAAGTTACGCTTCTGCAGCACTCGAGGAAGTTTCACAGACTAAAGCCTTGGGTATCACTGTTGACTATGGAAACTATGTTTTGACACCCATATCTCCGAAATATTATCCGTAAAGCAAACTACGTTGCCATACAGATCAACCGCACATTTACATCTCGCAAACCTGAGGTTTACCTCAAACTGTTCCTTTTCTTGGTGAGACCAATTTTGGAATACAGGGTGGGCCTGTGGGTGGAATACGGGGTGGACCTGTGGCTACCTTTCTTTAAAAAGCACATGCGTGCCCTAGAACAGATTCAAATACCTTTTACAAAAAAAAATTCAAGGGCTTATTATTTGGACCGTTCAAGTATTACGTCATCAAGAAGATAGGGGAAGGGAGGGGGTCGCCTGCTGGTGACGATTGCAGACGAGGATGGGAGGGGTGGGTGTGGCCAGTTGATGACGTTAGCACCGCTACCCCCGGTAAAACAAAATTTTAAAAGGGTGGAAATACGCTAAAAAATGTCGTTTGAAAACTGTGGATATACAGGGAAACACCCCTTCTTTGGGAGGGGGAGGGGGATAAATTACAAATCACGCAAAACTGGAGGGTGATTGAGCAATTGATGACGATTGATGACGAGGGGGGTTTAAAATGGCCAATTTCTTGATGACGTAATACTTGAATGATCCCATTTTACTCACGTTGAAAGACTAGCTCGGCTTAAGATACAATCACTTAGGGGACGTTCAAGTATTACGTCATCGGGGAGGGGGTTCGCCTACTGGTGACGATCGATGACGATAAGGGGGAGAGGATGTGGCCAGCTGACGACGTAAGCGTAGCTATCGCAGTAAAACGGGTAGAAACATGCAAAAAAAATGGGTCCTCAGAAAAACTGTCGATATACAAGGAAAAACACTCCTTTTTTTGGGAGGGGAAAGGAGTAAAGTAAAAAAATGACGTAATACTGAAGGGGGGGGGTTGAGCAATGGGTGACGAGGGTGGGGTGATGGTTGAAAATGGCCAATTTCTTGATGACGTAAAGCTTGAACGCCCCTATATGGCAGTTTTTGCGGGGAAGTTTTAAATCACAACATTAAAATTTTGAAATTTAATTTTGGTGGCCCTGTTTTGCTTTCATTTATTAAAGTCAGCCCGAATACTGCTACCTGGGGGCCCGGGGCCATTCATTTAAATTCTTGCACCAGTTTCATGAACACACATGGGCAGGGCATGTGTTTTTCAACAGAGATTTACCACGTGAGGTTGTTGAGGCCACAACCATAAACTTGTTTAAAAATAAGCTGGATGCATACACAGTAAACAACCGATTTGGCATGGCAATTTGGCTCATGTCCTCATGCATTGAAGTGTTGTTGTTTTGTAGGCTATAGCATGCCTCACCACCATATTACACTTGTGGTTGTTTTTGACGATCGTCTGTAAGAATATGATTTTTGTTACATGTTTTCTTCTTTGCCTAGTTAGATAAATTAACACTTAATAATGCATGAACTGTTCGGTATTTGCTGAATAAGAGAAGAAGCCTGTCTAAGTGGACCCCATATTTTTTGGTTAAATTAATATGAAACATTCTCTTTTGGATTGAATTGCCTTTTTAAATGTGATCTAGTGTACAATTTTTTATGGTTAAATTGTTTACCGATGGTATGGCATAGCGTTTGGGCTTTAGACTCCTGCAAATGTAATAAAATCAAAATACTTACTTGACAAATCCTCAAGTTAAAAATATTATTTCAAAAAAGAATTATCTTACATTCGTCGGAACGTTTTTCTTTTCAAAGTTCACTCCGTATATTATTAAAAAAAAACCATTTACAAACCAAAAATGGAATTATAAAACAATGCAATATTAACACTTTCTTAACCCGTTTGGCAAAGATATATCACCAAACGTCCGTCTTATAGCCTTCTGTGGTAAAGACTAGTGTGCGGTTCAAGACGAACAAAAATCATCAGTCATAATGGCTGGGATTGAACCCGGTTCTTTTTATCACAAAATGTCACTGAGCTGCCCCGATAGTATCCACTGATCTACCCCGATACCATCCAGATCGTCGCATACTGGCCACATAAAGCTTCAACGTCTAGATCTAGATCACGTTTTCAGTTAGATGGCCACGAGCTGATCTTCACTGTAGCCCCTAGATGGCACGACGAGTGTTTGTCTGTAAATCTTCTTCCTGCAATTTTATTTATCTTCAATCACCTAATGAAGGCTAACGATTAAAGAAACGAACAGCAACGCATCCTTGCTTTGCGAACATTTTCCTGCAAGCACGCTCATTAATAACGGCCTTCACTTAAAGGTCGAAGACTACTGGACAAATTCAACCAATACGCCAAACCGTACGTTTCTTTTCCTCGCAGTGCTAAAGCAGTTCGCTTATTGGCTGTTTCTTTTTCTTACAGTTTAGCTGCAATTAGCAGTGCTGCATGTAGCGGACGCGTCTCTTTTCCTGGTTTCGTGCAGCATGCTAAATGCAGCCATGCAGCAACAAAAAAGGTGCTATAGTTCTGCTGAGGAAACAAGATGGCTGCTTGCAATAGATAAAAAAAATGTGATCATCTACACCAAATATGGCCGTGTTTTATAATTATGGTGGATTTAACTGAAACCACAAAGCTGCATGTAGGTAGAGTAACAAATACATAACCATAAAATTCTGTTAATTCATTTCGATTGCCAATAAAACTTTCGCGATAACGTTTTTTCAACGCGTTGAACGATTCCGTCGATCGCACGGAGATAGCAGCAGCCTTTTTTTTTTTTTAGCGGTCCGTTTGGTAGCTCTCTGTGTAGTAATCCGTCAGGGGGCTGTTTCTTTTGGTCATCTAGCGCTAGTGACGTTGACGTTTGTGTGACGTAGGCATTTAGCAAACTTTTGCAGCTGATGCACGGATGCAAGGAAAAGAAACGCTCGGAACCTTATAAGTCGTCACAGGTGTCATAAGAATGCGAACAGGATTCGCCCCTTACCCAGATGGCGTTACGTGCTGGAGCAGGTGGGACAATTCCCACAAGTTTTTAAGTTCAAGTCGGAATTCGAAAAGTTATTCGGTAAGGAACACTAAGATCTGAGTTGTGTGTTTCTAGTGTCTCTCGTCCAGTGAAAAGGATCCTTACCATCGTCAAGAACAACAGACAATTCATGCGAGTACCATACAATTGACTATTATAATGAGAAAATCATAACTAACAGTGATACCACCCGTGGGCGAACTGTATCGGATTTATCATCCGATGGGCGATATCCCTCACTTGGCCAATCTGAAAGAACGACGTTACGACGACGTCGAGGCCGAAGGCCGAGACGCCATCGAGACGTAGTTCTAGCAGAGTAGTCGTGTAAGGGAAATCGCCCATCGGCTTATAAATCCGAAACAGTTCGCCTCGGGTGGTACAACTTATTCATCGCACGATCCCAAACTTTCGAAATGAAAAATCAAAACTGTTGGCGTAAACGGGAAGCCTGCCTTCATAGCTGTGTTGTTTATGCAAACTTTATGTCGTCACGTTTGCATAATTTTGTATTGACGCAGTCAGGTTTGGGACCGATACCATTTGAACGGGGCGTGTTTTGTGTTTTGTGTCTTGAAGGTGGGATTTTTTTTAAAGGTGTAGGAGAAACGTTTTTTTTTTTAATTCAATGGACTGATGTCTATTATCGTATGAGCATCACGGAAACTTCATCATGTAAAAATTACGTCTTTTACCTCACAGTCACGTCATGCGTCACGACCACACTCCTGTGCACGGCATCCCTATCACCGCACTTTAGTGTGGCCAATATCCCACATTACCACACTTTAGTGTGGCGATGTAAACATCACGCACTGTAAAGTCCGGTGAAGCCTATCGCCGATCGTATTTTAGCATTGTAAAAGTTAGGGATCGTGCGACAAGCGTGGAATAAACGAACACACAATGGAGCATTACAAATTTCAAACATTACTAATTTGAAACTGTCAATTTCGAGTCTGTAATCAAAAGCAAGCCAGTATCAGTCAAAATTTCTTACCTGAAGCATCGTTTGCATCTGGAAGGTCGGACAGCGTGCGGCGCGAAGCCTTGCGGACAGAGGGCGTCGGCTCGTGGCATACTCCCCAGGGGCCACCCTGAATCACAAAACAAAGGGGTAAGTTGAAGACCTCGGGTACCCCAAAACATGGTGGCAGAAGGACACAAACACTTCACGATAAAGTAAAACTAAGCAGCCACAGCCTCTCTACCCACTACACAACACTTGCAGTGCAAAAGCATGTTGCAGACAGCAATAAACGTTACTACAGCTGGTCGCAGGTTTGGCTGGCGGCCAACTAGAACGGCGGTGATGCAGTAAATAAACATCACAGATGGGCAGTGGATGTTTTTGCCTGGACTTCACTGTTATCTAAAGAATTTCTTTTTCAGGGCGAAAAGAACCGTGTTCCTAGTCCAAAAGTCAACTAACTGATACTGGAAGGAAGGATAGCAGAGCGGAGCACAAGACTGTACTGATGACATTTAATTTGGATCGTGGTGGCACTTCCGGTATTTTTTTTTCGTCAAGGTCGTGGATTCGTATAAATCTAAATTAAAAGTCTACGTCATCGCAGCATAAGTCATAATGATGGCAAGAGGATGTTTAATTTGTAATAAACCAGTCCGCGTGCGGTAACATAAATTACTTGAGAACAAGGAAGAAATCATCATGATTTACGCTGCTGATATTACAATAATCTGATATTGGCAGTAAATTCTACAAATTACGAAAAATTGGAAATTAATCTTGTCGTGTTAGGCTTTTTGTGCGCATAAAAACTATTAGTACAACTGTTAAAGGCGCCTGTTCACAATTTCGATAGCGCTGCCACAGCCTAAACACAGCATCCACGTTCCAGATTCTCTGTCATCCAATAGGCTGGTGTGGGTCACGTGATCTCGCTTTAGTTATGAAAGTCGCGGCGCTCCTGTGAATAGTGTTGTTCCATTTTTAATTTGCCGCTATTTTCTCTTTGTTGCTCGAAGATTCTACGGCACTGAATCTAGGAGTTGAAAAGGTGAAAATGCGCATTTAAGCAACAAAATCATACACCTCGACCTAAAAGTATGAAATTTGGTACACAAGTCATTCTAGCAGTACAAATCGAACCAGCCATGGAACCCACCACTAAATACTCCCCACTGCCCCCGCACCCCCCTGTGCTCCCTCCCTGAGGCTTCACCAATAAATTCTTGTAGATTGCGCTAAAAGAATTAAATTTAGTATACAAGCCATTCTTAGCAGTACAAATAGAACGATAGTCCCTCCATGAAATAGCTCCCCTGTGACCCATCCATCAGGTCGATGACCAACATATTCCTGCTGATCGTATACTAAAAGCATGAACAGTGGGACAGCCATGGAGTCCTCATAAGATCCCCCCTCCAAAGGTTTTCCAGCGGCATCCCTGTCCTCCCATCAATAGTCCTACCAACAAATTCTTGCTGATCGTACTGGAAGCATGTATTTGGTATTAAGTCATTCTTAGCAGTAGTAATTGAACCATCCGTGGAACCCCCATGAAATATCCACAACACTTACCCGTCTCCTGTTTCGTTCCTCCCTGCCAGTATGGAAGACGTAATATCAAGTAAATAACGACGAAGGGGTTAGAACATATCAGCATTTAACTTGTAAAATTTTCGTTTTAAAAATTTAGCTTTATAAATTTGGCTTTGTAAATTAGTTATTTCTGAATGTGGATGCGGCCTGTGCGTGTGTTGATCGATGTGTTGCGCTGGGACCGATTGCCTGGGTACCTGGGCCCCAGAAAATACATCAGTCCAACCTAACTGTACGAATTTGGCTTTAAAAATTTGGCTTTGTTAATTATTCACTCCTGACCGTGGATGCTATACCAGTGGATGCGACCTGTGAAAATGTGATAGTGGCTGGGACCAAGATGGACCACTATACCACAAGTATCAAACATGTGTCGAGCTTATCAAGTGTGAATGCACTACTGACACGTACTAACAGCAAACAATGCAGCAACAGAAATGTGTCAGTAATGTACAAATGCACCATAGTGAGTTGATGTTCACTTAACAGCAACAGTAACGACGAAACGATGAGTTAATTAAGGTCAGAATTATGTTCGTATTGTTGTTTCTGTATTGTCATTAAAAAGGTGGTTTATGGAGAGGTGGGGCTGGGATGGTATTGGGGTTTCTGAGGACGGCACCTGTATTAGAGGTCCTCTCCAAGTACTTGTAAGATCCTTTGAGTTCTTAAAGAAAAACAAAACTTACAAGATCCTGGAATCTTGCAGCGTTCTGCAAGATCGTGCACAAGATCTTGTTCAAGATCTTGGAGGATCTTGGTACGGATCGTGAAGGATCCTTCATGGTACAAAATCCAGGATCTTGCAAGACCCAGCAGACTCCTACACGATCTTGAAACACGATGTGGCAGGACCCCTGTAAGACTTAAAGCATCTTACAGTAACTTACAAGCTCTTGGCTAGGATGTCCACATGGGCCACAGCAATAATAAATTAGGTACAGTACACGAGGAGATAATTACCAGGCAGATTTATTTAACATCAACTGCATTTAGTAGCTGTGAACAGGGGTCCTGGGAGGGATGAATAGAACACGGGGACGCTTTACCAGATATTTCATGGGGTCTCATTGGCTGGTTCGATTTGTACTGCTAAGAATGACTTGTGACTTGTGACTTCTTTCTTTTAACTCGATGTGCAAGAATTTGTTAGTCAAGCCTCAAGGAGGGGGGGGGGGCCCGGCGGCCCCTGGGGGGGGGGGGGTGTTTCGTGGAGGCCCATCGCTGGTTCGATGTGTACTGCTAAGAATCTCTTGTGTATCACAATTCACACTTTTAGCTCAACCAGCAAGAGTTTGTTAGTAATCAGCCTCATGAAGGAGGGGGGGAGGGTGTGGAAGTCCAGGGGGTGCTGGGGGGCCTTGAGGGGGGTGAGGGGTAGACCATGAGGCTGCTAATCGAATAGCCAATGTTCCTGGACGAATAATGTTACGTACTGTTTCAATAAGCTAGTTCGAGTTGTTCTGCTAAGAATGATTTGTGTACCAAATTTCATTCTTCTAGCTCGATGTGGTATTATTAGCCCAAGTTATGGCCCTTAATATTATGTACTATTATGTAGGCGAATGTAGGAATTCCAGTTTATGCAATTATGCTATAGCTTATGATGAATCTTTCTCTAGGCTAGCACTTGTCCCAAGCTTATGTCTATAATTAGCTCTTTGTTGTTGTCTGCGTGAAGCAGTTATGTCCCACCTACAATGTTAAACAGATTTTTGTTTATTGCACTTCAAAGTGTTAGAGATACACCAAGAAGCCATAGTTCGTATATGGTAGAAGAAGTCATACCCTTTTAGAAATAGAAATAACAATTTAATAAGTAACATTAGGAAGTAACATCAGCAGCAGTTAGATTGTGTGGATTTCAGAAAGACTGAACCAATTTTTCTGAGCAACAGAAATTTGACAATGGCTGACCACACGAAGTGCTTCACTACTATGTGAGCAGATGGGACTGGAACCTGGGTATGGGGCTCACTGCCACCGGCAAACACAAACTTTGCACAAGCTTTCAGGAGGGAGGCCA
Organism: Lithobius niger; assembly: GCA_023313725.1. Taxonomy (NCBI): domain Eukaryota; kingdom Metazoa; phylum Arthropoda; class Chilopoda; order Lithobiomorpha; family Lithobiidae; genus Lithobius; species Lithobius niger. Next base: position 33,674 of record JAHWFP010123427.1, on the reverse strand, counting down.
AATCCACTACAACATCAGCTGCAACTCCAGTAGAGGAGAAGCCAGGTTGTACCATTTCCGAGGAGGAGTGTAGTTGATTGTCCCAACAACAGAAGTCGGTGGGGAAGTGGGTCACGGAGATCGATCCATAGCTTGTAGGAAGGCCTTGATCCGTACAGTGGTATTGGGAGTTGTACTGGGTATGTATAAGAAGCAATCGGGGATGATTCCCTGTACTGTTGTAAGTAATGTAGGTAGAGGGATCTTGAGGAGATAGAGATCGGTGTGAAATGGGGGACCGTGATCCACTGAGGATGGGTCCGGGGAACAGGAATCGTGAAAGTCATCTTATTGGAAACTTATGGCTTGGGACCGGGAATCGTGTTAAGGGGAACCGGTGGAGGTGAGGAACATCATGTGCCTGTAAAGGACCGGATACTTACCGCTCGTAGTGACAAATCCATGAGACCCTGAACCTGCAAGCTGAAAAAGAATAATGGACCGCTAGCATGTAGAGGGGCGGATTGTGTGCTTTGAGATGAACGTGAGGGCAAGTCCAAAGAAGGTAATCGTGTGGGAAAAGACGAAGCTAATTTAGTGGCTATTGCCCGAGCCCTAGCTTGTAGTTTAAGTGTGGCGTAACGTTCCTTTGTGTTAGCAGGTCCCTTAGGAATCGTAGGTTCTGAGCTGGCCAGAGGGAACCGGGGGCAAAGTCGCCATGTCACACGGTTGAGGGGGAATCGAGAGTTCAGACAGGAACGGATTCCCAACTGGTAACTGGGGATCGAGTCGATCGTGATCCGTTGTGAGTTCTAAACCTCATCGTTGCCCGGGACCGGCTGGTGCAAGGGAACCTGAGAAGCAGATCGGGAAGGCGGTTCGACGATCCGTCTTTAGGCGTACCGTTCGCCTACAGTAAGATGGTAATCGGGAAGGGAATCAACGACCGAGGATCGGGTAACCGAGAATCGACCTGGAGTGATGTAAACAGCGTGCGTAATAGAGAATAAAAGGTGAGCAATGCCGCTCCGCTTCAGTTTATATACTAGGAGGCTGCGCAGTAACATGTCCCATCTGGTAATGACGCGGAAGGATATCTTCGAATTATTTTCTCTAGATTAAACAGCATTTGAGAAGGAAAATCACGGCAACTAGAAACATGAAATTTGGTTCACAAGTCATTCTTAGCAGCATAAATCGAATCAGCCATGGAACCTATATGAAATACCCCCAAAGAGGCCCCAGAGCCCCCCTGTGCCGCCTCACTGAGGTTTGACTCACACATTTTTGCATATCAAGCTAAAAGCATGAAACTTGACACACAAGTCATTCTTAGCATTACAAATCAAACCAACCATGGAGCCCCCCCACAAAATACCTCAAAGGGCCCCCCCCCTAGCGCTCCCCTGTGCCCCTTCCCTGATGCTTGACCAACAAATTATTGCAGATCGGGCTAAACTCTTAAATTATAGCACACAAGTCATTTTTAGCAGTACCCATCGACCCAGCCATGGACCCCCCCCCCCATGAAATATCCCCAAGGTTTTATCCCCCTCCTACCTGCGGCTTCACCAACAAATTATTGCAGGTCGAGCTAAAAACATGAAATTTGGAAATTTGGTGAAAATTGAACTAGGTATGGAACCCCCTCGAGATAATCTACAAGGAACCCTTCCCCCCTCGTGCCTCCTCCCTGAGGCCTGACCAACAAATTCTTGCAGATAGTGCTAAAAGAATGAAATTTGGTACACAATTCATTGTTAGCAGTAGAAATCAAACTAGGTATGGAACTTCTGAGAAATTCTTCAAGGCCCCTCAGTGCTTCCCCCTATTCTCCCGCCATGAAGTTAATACCTGAAAAATTCTTGTTGATCGTACTAACAGCATGGATTTTGGTATACCAATTATTCCTAGCAGTAAAAATTGAACCAACCACGGCTTCCCATGAAATACCACCAAAACCTCCCCCAGCATCCCCCCTCCCTCCTGTGCATCAAGCATCAATGACCAACAAATTCTTGCTGAAAGTACTAAAAACATGCATTGAGTATTAAAATTGAGTATTAAAAAGGCTCTCTTATAACAGTAATTTTAAGGTGATTACAGTATTCTTTTCTGATGTTATTCTTGCTGAAACAAGAAAATGATGGATATTAGTATTAAAAAACGCTTAAGCGTATAAAATACCGATGTAAGCCTTAAAAACTTTGAAACCCTAAAGGAATAGATATTAGAAAAAGACATGGAAGCCATCAGCGTCGCACTAATACGTGTAAAAGAAGCTCCATCTTGGTTTTTTGGTCGCTGGAGATTCTTTTACACGTATCAGTGCGATGCTGATGGCTTACATGTCTTTTTCTAATATCTATTCCTTCAGGGCTTAAAGTTTTTTTAAGGTTTACATCCGTATTTTATACGCTTAAGCGTTTTTTAATAAATTTATAAAACCGAACAGCTGTTGGAAAATAACTCCAAACTTTTGCCTGGGCTATAGGATAAATTTTGCAAACAAGTATCACAGTTTAATTGTAGCTCTGCATCTTTTACCGCAATACTTAAATTTCTTCAATATTTGTGAGTTATTTCGACTGAATTCGCCCACCATGTTCAACCTTAAAGGCGGTTGCCATCCTGTAATCTCAAAGCTAAAGTGCGCCTTAACTCGTGAATCTGTTTGTCATATCGTCCAAGGTGGCAGATTGTAATTTGGCTGTAATGATACGCCATGACTACAGGAAGGCAGAGAGCACGTTTACGCGGAATCACCTTATGCGACATCCATGATCCAAGAGAAGCAACTGCTGTTTACGTCATCACTTGGTTAACTGCACGTGAAAATTGCGCGAGACTAAAGAATCAAGTTTCGGTTGCTCCTAAAGCCCAGTTGTTTACAGCTTCGTTCCGCCCCAACGGCTCCAACGAACGCCATCGTGAAATCTGATGCACTTTCTGGCAAAAGGAGCAATCAGCGTCCCTTTGATCCGAGTTGGTGAATTACATTTATTCCGATTTCCCCATTTTCTAAATCTGGGAGAGGAAACGATGATGATAAAAATGTCAGCGGTTAAAGAAAGCTCGTGCTTGCAGAATACCACTGCATAAAAACGCTTCGTGATAGATTGCTTGTCGGAATCGCATCGAAAAACGGAGTAAAAACTTCTAGCAAATTAACCAAATTTTTGGAAAAGATTTCCCCGGTCTTTTTTTTTTTCGAAAGCAGCTCCAGGCCAAAATATGAATTTTTAAAAAAACGTCAAATCAACTCAGTAGCTATAATTTGTGCGTCTGAAAACTATTTATATGATACTGTTGGTGTAACTAGGAAATTTTTAGCCATACGATCGAAAAAAAATTCTCTGAATTAATTTATGAGCTGCAAGAAAAGAGAACGAATTTTAAGTACCGTAAATGGCCTATTAACAGTGCTGGCAAAGCTACGGCCCACCCTAAAATGCTTTAAGGTCAGATATCGCGAAAAATAACCACGCAACCGTCGTCGTCGTCGTCGTTTCTTTTCCATCTAGCAATTTAGCGAAACAAGAGTATGGTTCGCGATCAACGTCAAACTGCGGGTAAATAAACGTGATCGGGTTGGTATGTATTGTGTAATATTGACGTTGACTTAACACCACACTCCTGTTTCGCTGAATTGCTCGATGGAAAAGAAACGCAAGGTTACTGTAACTAGGTTATTTTTCACGATTTCTGATTTCAGATCGAAAGTTTGCTAGAATTGACTAAAAGCTTCATACATTCAGGGAATTCAATGTTTCATCTCCTTCAAACGTTGTTTTATGCACCGAAATTACTAAAAAGCTTCATACATAAAGCAAACTAAATAAACTAATAAGCTTTAATTCCTGAACAAATGAGAATAAAGGCATTGAGTTAATGCTAGACCGATCCCAGAGCACGTACGTGAATGATCGCATAAACGCCGAATTTTTGTGATGGAGTTAGGCCTAAACACCCTCCCTGGATAGAAGTAAGATTCGAATTACAACTTTGTTACTTCCCACCCCCCTTTTTTTGTCGTTGATTTTAATAGCCAACAGCAGACAACAATCACACGGCACCACAACGAAGACCAACGCCACACAATGTTCCTTTGAAATTCTCAGTGGAGTTCTTCCCCGTTCACCTTCTTCAGAAAAAAAATTGACGCACAGAACGTCCGAAATCACATGGTTGAAGCGCACAATTTCGAATTCAAATGATCGTGCTGGCTTTGTTTGTATTTGAAATTGTGTGCTTCAACCATGTAGGGTTCGGATCAGTAACACCAGCCCAAAAAAAAGTTGAAATAGTGACTTTTCATTTCAAATAAGTTACCAAAAGTGAACAAAGAGGGACAAAATAGTAACCAAAATTGACTTAATTTTTAATTAAGAACATCAATTAGGCTATGCCTCACATAAAAAAAAATCGTTGACTGCGTTATTCATCCTGGTTTAATTTAAACCACACATTCTTTCACTTTTACATTCTAAAGTTAACATACTTTAAGCTTCACTTTTTCAGTTTTTTGTTACTATCATCAGGAGGAAATGAATAAAGCATACGCAGTACGCAGCTATCATTCATTGTGAAGAATGGCACCCGACTGCTGGAATGGAGCTCCAGTCTGAGGCCCATCGGCCCCAGTTGTCACACCAGAAACTTGCGCGACGGCTCACCAGGGTTAATTTCCAAAAAAGTGACCAAAAGTGCACATCTTGGCAAAAAAAAAGTGACTTTTAGTGACCTCCTCTAAAAAAAGTGACTTTTAGTTGAAATAGTGACCTAATCCTAGCCATGTGGGGATTTCGGATGTTCTGCGTGTCATTTTTTTCTTTTGAAGAAGGTGAACGCAGTGGTGCACCCAGAGGGGGGCAAAAGGGGGCACTTGCCCCTCCCAATATCCGAGATTAACAGTAAAACTGAGCAATTATAATAAAATAATAATAATAAACGTTTATTGCTCTAAAACGAGCAAAACGACAAGAAAGGGGTCCCTGGGGGACCGCTAACAACTTACCGTAAATTAGCATGACATTTGTTACGCAGTTAAAATTAAAGGATTAAAAACAAGGTAAAAAAAAAGAATCATACTAAAGGATACATCGTCAAATGGATAAAACCAGTTTCGCTAATTATAAAACATCAAAAGGTGGCCAATTTAGGATGGCTTTTAAAATTATTTAGGTGGGCGAAGCATTTTTTGCAGTTGCAAGCATTTTTTTCTACTGACATCAGAAGGTCCTTTTTTTCGTGTCAAGTAGGGTGACGTTGGTTTATATTTCTATGCTCTCAACAACCCACATTTATTTTCCGAGCTAGTGTTTCCTCTCCTCCATCCGCCCCCTTCCAAAGTGTGATAAATTATTTGCATTGAAGCTGAACAAAGAAGTACGGAATTTACTGCCATTGATGAAAATTTCTAAAATTTAGCTTCTTAAAAGCATGAAAAATCACTGAAATTGTTAAAAATGTGTTAGCTTATAGACCCATTTTATTTATTTTTGGCCCCCTCCAAACAATTTTCCTGAATACGACATTGGGTGAACTGGGAAGAACTTCACCGAAAATTTAAAGGGAACATTGTGTGGTTGTGTTCTTCGTGGTGGTTCCGTGTGATTGTTGTTTGATAGAGTCCGCTCTTTAATGAGTAAGGTTATTTTTGGCGGTTGCAATGATTAATTTTAGTTATATGCTTAATGGTTGAATACAGCATTAAGGTTTCACGTGGATTAAACACTACAGCTCCACTGCTGCATCTAAACCCTTGCGTTCGTGTTCCTGTCCTGTTTTGACCTAGAGTCAGTTAAAGCTTACCTCAAAGATCAACTAATTATTATTATTTTTTATTTCTGATACTTTGGTGTATAACCATGTTGTTGTTATGTACTTTTTGTTAACAACGTAAGCCAGCACCTAACAAACACGATATATATGTACCAAATTTGGTCTAAAATAATAACAAAATAACTGACAAGAAAAAGTAAAAATTTTAGCATTATTACAAGACGGAAATAGTAATATCGACAATGGAATTGCCAGAGGTACATTTAGAACTTAAAAAAATTAACCTGAAGTTTTATGAATTTTAAAATAGGGTATTAATTGCTCACGTTCTCTAAGCCAATGAAAACTCACTACTGACGCATTGAACTGAGTGAATTCAACTCCCTCTAGCAGTTCGTTGTCAATATAAACATATTTCTGTCTTGTAAATTATACTAAAACTTGGACTTTTTCTTCTCTGCTGTTTTATTTAGGTTAGGTTATGTTAGGTTAAGATACTGTAAGTTAGGTTACGTTAGATTAAGTTAAGACTCAGTCAGTTGATTGTTAACCAACAGTATAGAAAAACAACAGTAGACGCAAAGTATCTGAAATAACAAAAAGTAACTAGTGTTGTTATTTGTTTCCTACATGCTACGTTTTTTCCTCCTAAATTAACAGTGTCGAGTATTTTTGGAACACCGTTAAGCAGTGAAGCGTTCACTCAACAGAAAGATATAATTGTTTGGTGAAATCGTCGCTTAGTGATATTATAATGGTAAAAATTTTAATCAAACAAGACCACAATCTAGGACTGACTGAATTGTGGGAGAATACTTATACAAACTAGCAGCATTCTAATTGTATTAGGTTTAGCCTTATGGTTTCAAAACCAAGAAGGCACAAGGTCGAACCTACTGAACTCAACAGTGGTCGTACTGGTACCCAAGGGGTATACGCTGGACCGTAAATTCGTAAATTACCTTTATTTAATGCACGGTGGTGACGTCACGCCAACACATCCCCATGCTAAAAGTGTAGTCGTTATATACGGTTACACACGTCACAGTGGGTTAATTTTGATAACATACACTTTTTTGATAACCCACACTTTTTTGATAATCTAACACTTTTTACACGGGTCTACGCAACACCTGCTCCACCATGTGACATATGACACGACTTTGTTAAATTACCGTACACAACACAAATGCAACCAGCATAAACAGGCACATTTACAACCTGCAACATTTTTCTCTCTAGCGCGTACTATGCTAGACCCCCACCTACGGAGGAATGGCCCAACCCGGCAATTTTTTTCGTTCCGACGGTACGAAAACTAGGCTACTGACACTTCCTAAACACACCTAAAAACCTACGCTATATCTTATTTAAACTAATAAAGTAGAAAAAATACGGTTTTACCTTAAACACAAAAGTCGGTGACAGGGACTGGATATAGAGACGTCCTCCCGTACGTGAGACTTTCGTAGACAGGAAGTTTAAACCGGAAGTTTGAGTTCAGGAATTTACGTTATGATTCACAAATAAAATTTTCAAATAACATTTTTTTAAATCTCAAATAACTAGATATGTTAGCTCGACGTCACACCTTAGCATTAAAACACATATCCGTGAGGTCTAGCCGATTTAA